>BGZK01002263.1:0-68590 GCA_005406025.1 Eumeta japonica | reverse complement strand
TAGGGTTTCATAGTATTAAAGAAGGTTATTCGTTGGTATTGAGTTCATAGTTTAATGGCTAATAACGTCTAAAACGGGCCCACATAAAATAGATGCTAAGGATTTTATGATTTTACATTTTCATAAATTTAAATTTACTATACCTATTTCAAACAATCAAGAATGTCATTTATGTAATTATCTATGGAATATGTCTGCATTTTTTCTTTTTACTCTCTAAGTATATTTTATAAGTTAGTTGACTTATTTCTCCAAGTATATAAATTGGTCGACTGTTACTTGTTAACAAAAAAGCCTACTTAGCAATCACAGTTTTCCTTTTAACTTCATCATATATGCTTCTGTCATGAATTCTTTCCAATATCTATCCTTTTACCTGATAAGGGAAAAATACTTGACTCGAACAAAAATTAGCAGTTCAAAACTTGCTATTTCGCAAATAAACCACTAAGTCGAAAAATGGTTCACACGGACCCGCATTCTTTTTGAATATGCTGTCCAACGATACCCTACATTATGGGATGAAAAAAATCATCCTCATTCTATGTGTAGGGAAAAGTACCTTCAAAATTTTTTTTTATTCTAGCACTTTGTTGACGTAACTAATATGTGTACCCATAAATTATAGCTTTCTAGTACTTACAGTCTCTGAGCTAAGTTACGGACAGTCAAATAGATGATAGACATGGGGAAACTATAAAGGTTCCTTGTTGACTACGAAACCCTAAAAATCAGGAGTTATAACTATATTTTTTTATTTCAGTCAAGGACACGAAGTTGTTTGTTAACAATATTTTTATCCAAATGATTTCAAATTGTACATTCTATGTATGATTCTTTGTCATATGAAAATGCATAATTTAGAAATTAGCATTTTCTAAAACATATTTTTTTTCTGCTTCAGGAACCAATTGAATTTGGTCTCAATTCAGTTTTTGAATTTCTGTACGCAATTTATTTTGGCATTTTGGGTTGAATAGTCCACAATCTTTACTTGGGTAACTATGAATAACAAATTTTCGCTATTAAACTTTAGATTTAATTATAATTTATAATGTCTAATTGTCTAGATTACTTGAATTTTAGAAATGTAATCAAATTTGTATTAATCCCTAAATTTATCTACTTGGCCATACAGGTGACGATTAGAGTGTGTATAAAAGCAGCAAGCGGTCTCCCACCATCGTTGTCGCATTTCGTGTTCTGCCAGTACTCTCTGTGGGGCGGCCACGGCGGTAGTGAACCTGTGGTGGTGCCGCCTATGGTGTCGGCAGACACGCCGCCGCCCGCACCTGCGCCTGCCTCGCCCCGACATCACCAACTCACATTCCGATTCGATCACACCAGGGATTTCACCGTGCCTCTTACCGAGGAGTTTATTGAGCATTGTGCTGGTTAATGTGGTTTTATTGTGGTTTCGTTAAATTTTTTGAATGACTGCAACAGTAAACAACATTTTTAGTAATAATCCATAAAATTATTAAATATTCTAAAATGTGGATTCATTTTTAATAACTTGCTATCCTGCTCAAAAATGTGTGCTTGTATATTTTAAATAGTTGTCAATTTTTTTTTTATTTGTTTAATTTAACAGAAAAAAATATATATTGTGTAAATTCTATAGTTAAAGTGAAATAATAAATTAACATTATGTATTTCAATAGAGGGCGCACTTTCGATCGAAGTGTGGGGTCATCGATCGGCTGGGTTCAGCCGCGGTCGTATCGGCGGGTGGGAAGTGGAACAGCGTCAGCTGGCAAAGGCGCGCTCGCTGGCTGATCGTTGGGCTGAACTGACGCGCAAGATTGAACTCTGGGTCGAAATTCACGAGCTCAATGAACAGGGCGAATATGCTCCTGTTGAGGTAGTTTTTTTTTGTACAATATCACATTTAATTTGTCTGTTTTTGTTGTTAAAGAAGATTAAATGTATTTTACTCCTGCAAAGATAACTACATAATTGCTTTCATGTAGTTGTGAGGAACCATAAATCTGCTATTAAGTATTATTGTTATTGTATAATATTTTATTGCAAAAAAAAAACAGATTCCACTTTTATGAAATTTTTGATGTGCAATGCAAAAAGTGCAAAAAAATTTTGTAAACTATTTCATCAATTTAGAAATTATGAAAAGTTTAAATATATATATATATCTATGGATAAATTTATATGATGATTTAGATGAATGAAAGTAGCCTAACAAAAGAAATTCACAGAGGGATTGTGTGATGAAAGGGTCGACATGGGGCGCTCTACAAAATGTTGTCTAGACAAAATTGGTAAAATATTAAATTTAAGCACTCAAGTATTCGAAACCTATCAATGATTTTTCATGAAAAGACTGACCAATATCAGTGAAGTGAGAGAGATGTACAAAGACTGTATCATATAAAGATCTATTCTCCCTTTCTGATAAGATAAAAAATATTTGTAACACTCTAACTCTACTAATGTTGAAAATAATAGAAATTACTTTCTACAACTTTAGAACATTGGCATCTGATGAAAACATTACATTAGACATTACAATTTAGTTTAACACAAAATTATATATTTTGTATAGATATTTGTACGTGGTAAAGCCGTGCTGTGGGTAACTTAGCTACGGCACGAAAAGGTATGGTATCTCGACTGATGAAATACCACAGTCTTCGAATACATATGTAAAGTAGTAATTCTTACTGTTGCATTTCATTCAGCGAGTGAGAGTTTCGGTGGCCCACTCCACCTTCATCAATCTCCTTTCATCGATCCTCCCTCCATCACAAATCCTATTCCTACCTGCGCGACGACTCACTGGTGACTCCTTTGGAGATTGTAAGTGTCCGTGGACGTCATTGATCACCTACTCTGTAATGACTCACATGCTCGTTTACCCCTTAAAAACGCTATAAAAAATATTTTTTACAATAATAAAATTTTGATATAATGTCACTAAATACATTTTTTTTTCATTTTAGGTGGTTACTCGTGCTGATATGCTCACTGGAGGAGTTTATCAACTGAGGCAAGGACAACAGCGGCGAATAGCCGTCCGCGTTCGACCTGCGCAAAATTCTGGAACGTTGCCGATCATATGTCAGAGTATCATAAGCGTCGAAGTAGGATCGGTCACTGTGAGGTAAAGACTGGCGGAGTTATCAGATTTTTTTTTCATTTAGAAACTAGCCATAATTTCAATGACAAAATCAGGAGTATGACATAACAAACACGTGCAAGTGTTATCATGGATAACTTATAACGCCATTTATGCTGTTCTGTTTGATAAAATTTAGTACATAACTTAGCAACCAGGGCTTTGAAATAGACTTTTTTTAAAAATCACATTTCATTTTTTTAGGGAAAGAATGACATGTATTTTCACTTATTGAGTAATAAAGACATTCATTCCCATTGCTTCGACCTTATAAAATATATAGAATAACATATTGGGAATGTGACATTACAAGAGAGGATTTATAGAATCAGACTGACAGACAGACATTACAGTAGAATAATAATGATTAATGTAATTTCTTCCTATCAAGATGTACCAAAAGTGCAAAACCAATATAAGAAATACTGAGCTGATAAATTTTAGTAAAATTTAATAATTATTGCTTTAAGGGTATTTGCAAAGAATTGAAATATTATTTTCAATTTATTTTTCCAAATATTTTAATTATCTGCAGATCGCGGCTGCAAAAGCCCTTGGATTCATATCAAGAAGAGGATTTGGCTATCCTTCGAGAGAGGTGGAGTGAAGCTCTGGCCCGTCGGCGACAACATTTGCATGCTCAGTTACAGGTTATTTGATAATGCCTATTAAATTAAATTACAAAGACAAACTGGAAGCGTTGTTTTATGCCGATTTGATTTAGTTGTTTACTATGTTCTTCTATCCTAATCTGTCACAGCGTTATGAAAATTATTTCTTGGTAATATTTCCTTATCAGCTGTCAATTTTGTTAGATACCTATACATTGCCGAAGTCCTTAATAATGTGTTACTGTCTTTTAACTTAGATATAATAAATGTGATATTTAATTATATTTATTTTGGTAATTCTGTGATGGAACTCTTCCAGTTGTGGAAGGTATACTGCAAAATACAGTTCCATCATTTTGGCCTCTTGTGAGATTTTTTATTATTTCATTATTACAATTACTTGGACAGATATGATTCAGCAGTTAAACATGTGGCTTTCAAACACAGTCATCTATCAATCTTTTCTGTATGTCAGGAACTCAACCTTTTTAGTTAGTTATGTGAATGTTTATTTCATTTCTTTCATTTCATTTCTTTTGTTTCTTTCATTCACTAAACTTTCGAATTTTGAAACATTACAAGAAAAAGAAATATAGCAAAGTCCGATGAAATGCAAAAAAATTAAGAGATTCTGAAAAATTTGAGATAATGTACTGAAAAATGGAATTACATTTAATTCTATTAATAATTCACATCAATCTGCAACAGTATTATTATTTCACATGTTACTTCCACAACAGTCTCGCAAATCAGTGTGTTAAGTTACTGCCGATTTATAGAAAAAAACAATATCCTGTGAAGAAACATCAATCTATTGAGCTACCTGTGTTGTTGGTTGCAGTTTATACTGAATGTGTTCTGTGACAGGGCGTATGCAACTGTTGTCCCTGTCTAGTCGCCTTTTTGTATCGAACTTGTCAGTTCACTATCTAAATATTATCTTTCTTTCAACTGTTTCTGTTATCAACCATCATCATGATCCTATGCACAGCCATTTCATAAGGTTAGTTGCATTTGTACTGATGATCGATCCTATTTTTTTTTTGTTTTGATACTTATTTATTTTACATACTGTTGTTTTTCTCTTTTTAGGCTTTATTTTCTTTTTACATTTTCATTGTCAGGCACTCGCGGGCTAACTTTATCGAGCTCAGCCCACGGTGTCTTTTCACAGTAACATATTAGTTTTTGGTCATAAGGAATTATTCATTTAACTTTTTAATCAAATTAAACCACTTTTTCCTTGCCTTGGAGTGTAGGCTAAACCATCGATGATCTTGAAGATTGTCATTATATTGGTGACAACAGTCGTTATTAGTTACCAACTTGCATTTGGGTTAGCATAGAGGGCTTGAGGTATAAGCCCTTCTATTTAGAGGGCGTGTCTCAGCAGTGGGATGATTAAAAGCTGACACAACAGCAATTATATGTGCGCCTGATGTTTTCTTTAATATTAGTCATTAATATTAAGGTGTCTCAGTGTCAAATTATTGAAGAAAATCGAAATAACTATTTGTAAATGTTATCTTATTACAGAAATTGGTCAATCTGTCTCCTTCAGCTAAGACTGAACGGGATGCAGAAAGAGAGCAATCTCTTGTTGAGCAGTGGGTTTCACTTACTGAGGAAAGGAATGCTGTAAGTTATTTACATCACATTGTGAGTTTAAATTATGAGTCTGTTGCATAATATTCAATTTTGTCCCGATTCTTTTATTTGATTTTTAATTTGTTATCAAACACTATGTATGTTTCACAAAAAGTATTATTAGATGGCATATTAAGTTCCATGTACAATACAACGTACAAAACTTTGCCGCTCTGAACTGGCTGCGAATGATATACTGCGCAGGTATTAAGCTCCCCTACCCTTCCTTCTTCTCCCTCGCATTCCTATTTTACGCCATTGCGACACTTTTGTTGAGAATTTCTTGTGACACTTCTACTTGTGTCTTCTCAATGTATTTTATACAAAATATTTGGAAATAACAGTATAATTAATGTTAAAAGTGATCTGTATATGTTATGTTGTTATGTCTTTGGTGTCAGAATGTTTGTGTTTTGTTTGGTTTCGCCGACAATAATTGTTTGCTTATTAAATTGTTTTATAATAATAAGCGTGCGTTCAATAGCATTTGTAGAAATATTGTTGTTACATAAATTTGTTGAACTGTGTTCTGAAATTGTATAAAATTGATCAAACTTTCTTGCATTCAAGTTAGTGTAGTGTATCGTGTACACTACACTAACTTCAATGTGATGTGATCTGCTATGATTCGTTACGTCGTTTATTAGAAAGACCCTATGTTGTTATTTTAATATATGTCACGAAGCACGAAAGGTATGCGCTACCGCTGCGATTGATTTCAAGACTTTGCCAGCATCAGTTAATCTAAGTGTGTCAAACAACTTTTGAAGGGGTAAGCAATGTTTGAGGGTCCAAATATTTGCAATGCATAATGCATTTTCTCCATTTTCTTATTTTCTCTACTTTGTTAGTAAGCATGGGTTTGATTGCATTATTCAAACCATTAGCCTGGCTTGTACGTTTTAGCAGCAGAACCATTATTTAATTGCATTGTGATAGCCCAGAATTTAGTTCATATATTTTGGTTCCGATTGCAGTAGATCTATAGTAAAATATTGCTATATGATTTCAGTGTACATATCATATTTCATCCAGATTTTAAACTATTACTGTAATATTAAAGTCGCTAAATTGAAGAAAGTTAAACCTCTATTACAATAGTGGGATATTTATAGAATCAAAATATTATAAATAATTTTGAAGTTAATAAAATGAACCTAAGCTAATAACCTTAATTTATATTCAATATATAAAGTGTACTTCTGAGATATAAGCTGAAACACAAGGTATTACAAAATATTAACATTCTATTTACTCAATTAGTAACTATTACTTAATCTGCAAATATTTGTTCTCTTATGTGGTCCATCTTTCTATAACTATTTGACTTGTAAGTTAATAGCAAAACTCTAATGGATAGCTAAATGTGATGACATATTTGTTATAAATCTCTTTATTAATAATTTCGCTATCCATAGCAATGTGAAAAGTTATATTTATCTTCTTTCCTACTTTTACTGTATGTCATGTATATGTAAACAAGCTGAAACACAAATCAATATATTGGTACTGTTCAATTACTATTTTCATTATAGTATTGGTAACTGTTACATTACTAATTCAAACAGCTGAACAAAATGTTGGACATAAATTTTAATGTTATGTTAATTCTATCAGAATCCTTAAATCTAGAATACTTTCCACATTATATATATAAAAAAAATTTTTTTTCGTGTTCTAGATAAAGAATATATAAAAATATATAAGAATATGCATGCTCTACACTTTTCTTTTATTAATTTACTGCATAAACAAACGTTTGATCGTAGTGCGTGCTCTAGACTCTACAAAAAAAATAGTTTCACACAACATAGTAGATCATGGATCTTATATTGTAATTAAGATATAAGTAGATCTTCTTGTTTCAATCATTTTTATTCATTATTTATGACTATTGCATGGATAGTTTGTGGAAAGTTCTATTTCTAATTACTCTTGTATGAAATAATGATATTAAAAGTAACAAGAACATTATGCAACAGATACTAACAGCGCGTAAGATTTTCTAAATACAATGTAAAAGCATTCATAATTTTTGTAAAAATAAAAATTCTGTATTAATAGAAAATGTGGAAACTTGGGAAATAGTTTTTTAAAATATAATACATATTATTGTTCTTTTCCAGGTGTTAGTGCCAAGTCCAGGTAGCGCCATACCAGGGGCTCCGGCCGCTTGGAGCCCTCCGCCTGGCATGGAGCAGCACATACCAGTCCTATTTCTCGATCTTAATGGTAAATTAAAATGTCATTATAAATTTGTTAAGCTCTGATACTTCACCACTCATATCAAAACATTTATGTCAGACTTAGATCTCGATTTAAACTTGAAAAAATTAGTAAGCCACTCAAATCAATGACCAGGATAAAAGTTTTATTCATTATATCACAGTGTTTGTGAAGTTTAAGCAATCTTACTAATAAAGTCTATAAATAATTTAGTAATTATGTCTTAAAATCATTTATTTGTATAGTGCTCTTGCAATATATCTTAGAAATTCTGAATATTTCCAAATCATTTTATTGAATATTTTTTTAATAGCGGATGACCTCACAACTCATCCTTCTGGAGAAGAAGTAACAGTAGCAGGCCTACATTCCATTTTGCCTAAAGAACATGGAAATAAGTTTTATGAGCTACAGATATTACACCATCCTGATAGAGACGTGTCTGCAGTTGCATCTTGGGATTCATCTATTCATGACAGTCAATATCTTAATAGGGTTACTGAAGGTAATGAAATGATTTCATAGTTTCAAGTTTAAAAGAAAGTCTTCATTGTATTGTTTTTTGTCGATTTTTACATTATTAAAAACTTTAACGAAAAAAAGGTTTCTTTAAACATCAATTGTATTAATGCATATAATGTAAAGTATAATTTTAACAACAATTTATAAAACTGTTAAATTTTTTGACTTTACTTTGTTAGAAAAGGCCTAGTTTTTCGTAATTATTAATTCAATCACCAAAACCAATGGGTGTTTTAGGCATGTGCTCCCATGTAAAGTTGTGCATTTTAGATGTGCTATGTAAGTTTTTATTGAAAGTTTTCTTAACAAATTCTTAAATTAATATAAATATTTGATTTCTAGCCAATGAACGTGTTTATCTAATATTGAAAACGACTGTACGACTGTCTCACCCTGCGCCGATGGATCTCATACTTAGGAAACGCTTAGGGTTAAACATATACAAACGTCAGAGTTTGACAGATAGAATACGCAAGAAGATTGTGAGGTAAGTGAAATATATTATTATATAGAAGTAAATTGTACAATCATAAATGAACATCCTTGATTTGATGAAAAAAAGAATAACCTTAGAAATGAATAAGGATTTTGTTTGGATATGAATGATTATTTTGTGGATATGTGTACTATTAGATGTAACATCGAGTTCTGTTATTCATTACAAACGCATAATGTAGAAAATCAATTTTTATATATGTCATTCAGAATAGTAAATATTCTCCCATATGTTTGCAGAACGGACCAATTGACACAAACAGGAGTGACATACGAAGTAGTCTCGAACATACCTAAGGCTTCTGAAGAGTTAGAAGAGAGAGAAAGTTTAGCGCAGATTGCAGCTACCGGTGAGGAAGCTAGTGCTGCTGATGGAGAGACATACATAGGTATACCACTTTTTTATTCTCTAGTAATTATATTTTAAAAATTATAAATTTTCATACTGTTATATATAGAGGGTAATATTGATAGGTATATTTTAAGATTTTATTATTATTACTTAAATATATATAATTAGAAACCATGACAAATTTTGTACTCTACTGCATTGATTAATTGAGAAAAAACGTTTAGTTTTGTTCAATGATCCATTCATATCAATATCTATTAAAGCATTAAAATAAACACTGTTAACCTGAAAATAAATTTTCTCTTGAAATTGGTATGTTTATGTTGTTAGTTTTTTTCAATTCCAATGTTTTTATTGTAGAGAAGTACACTCGTGGCGTCAGCGCGGTCGAGAGCATTCTCACGTTAGATCGTTTGCGGCAGAGTGTAGCCGTCAAAGAGCTGGAACAAGCTCGCGGACAGCCCATCACCATGCGTAAAACTGCGTCAGTGCCCAATTTCTCGCAGGTATGGTTTTTTCAATTAGGATAATATACTTCCAATAAAATGCTCTCTCACAGTACATTTGCACTCTTGCGTCAGTATAGTCTACACGTAGTGTACATATGCTGCAATTTATGGATATTGATAACAATGATCTGATTAACTATTGTAAGAGCGGTTACTTACAGAGTATTGTATATATTTACCATAAATTACAAGTAGTTATATATAAATTTTGGTTCTTAGGTAAAATGCACATATCACAATATATAACTACTAGAAACAAAACGCATAAGAAAAATATGCATTGTTTACACCAAATTAAATGTTGATATTAAATGTAAAAAAAGTAGCAGTACAGTTAGCAAAATTGCAAAACTACACTTGATAATGAACTAGATGTAGGAGCTACTCTATATTATTCTTACATGCTTTTTGTCTTCATGCAATGTTGTTTGCTACAAATTTGCTATCCAGATAAAATGTTTTTCTGTGAATAATTACTTTATGAATATTACTACTAAATAATTGTCGATTGTAATCTGAAATTGCGATCCTTGAAAATAATAACGGAATTAAATACTTGAATATATTAAAAATCTCAGCTTACTAAATATGGTGCGCTAATACTGAATAGCAAATAACATATCCCACTCGAGTGTGGGCAAATAGTGCGTTGTGTGGCTTGCTAACGTGTTGTTGTCGCTAACTGCACCTCCGGACGGCAGCTCTCGCAGGCGCTCGAGAACGCCGGCAAGAACGGACACAACGTAAGTGGATGCGCAGAACGCCTACGCCCCTTTGGTTTAGTCCTTGTTCTAACATCGAATATTATTTTGCTAATTAATTAAGTTTGTTTTGGTTTTTATGCCTTCAGATATTTTTAGTTAATAATTTGCAATTTAATTTTCACATGCTTAGTTTCTGGTGTTGTCATTTGAAATTTTCGTTTTGTTTAACATTGTTAATTCAGTATAGTTTTTTCTGCATTATATTTGAAATAACATTTTGATTTTAAACTTAATGCAAAAGGAAAACAGCATATAATTGAGAATGTAATAAACATTAATTATAATAATATTGTTATATCATAAAAGTATACTATTGTTTAAAATTATGGAAAACCATTAATCTTTTGACTGTCTAAAAATTTGATAAAGAAGTGTATTATTAAAAGTATTATTGTACTGAAGGCTACAGGCAAATTTATTTAATATTCCAACATCTTTTATCCATTCTAAAGCCAGAAAACTGTAATGAATAAAAATTTAATTGTAATATTAAATTTCAGATAATGCGGTTCGATTCCTCACTGGAGTCACTCGGCCTAGTCCCTGGGCGATCGGGCAGCGTCGCCGATCTGGTGGAGGAGGGCGGCCGTCGGCCCGCGCACAGACACTCGTACGCGGCGCCCGACCGCAACGATCCCGACATCCCCACACCGACCAAACCTTTCGGACTGGGTAAATATTATAAACTTTTTCTATAAATAGCAGCAACACTGAAGTCTCGAATTAAATAAATAAATGTTATGTCACACACTAAATCTATGGACTGTTTACTCTTAAGTTTTAATTGTATTTAAAACGGCATTCAGGTAAACTAATATTGTGACAATACCTTTCAAGTTATAACGAGCTACTGTCAAATAACAGTAATTATTTTGTTAATTAATTTTTGTATATTAAGATTTTATAATGAATAATTGTGTCTTGTATATTTTATTCAATTACATATAGTAGACATTCGATTTTGTAAGTTTAGATAATTATAAATAAATTAAATATTATAGGCAATATTAATTTAATCATAAAGATTCTAGATGGATTAAAACAGATGTAGTGTTGTAAGTAGTATAAAATACTAGAACATTACTACTGATATGCACGTCAAAGTAGGCATTTCATAGATATTTAGGAAAAATAACACAAATTAAATTGGCAATTAAAAAAATTGTAAACGAAATCTTTATTTATTTTTAACTTTGAGTTTTGATTTACACATTTCACATACTTCTGTCTACTGTGCATTTCATACCCTTTTATACTATTGTTATGTTTATAATTTATTACATTAGCTTTGTGGCAGCTCTGTTTCTTATCCTTCTGAATAGTTCACATAAATTTATTTTATCTTGGTATCTTCAATTTCAAAGACCCTTCTTTCTTTATACTTCTTGTAAAATCGTCCCCAGCTTAACTAACATATTTTCTGTCTTGACTCCTTGCTACCTGCAGGCTCATTTTTATCAGGTAACCAACGCAGAGTATATTACTCTTGATTCGGAATGCCAGCAGTATGACAAAATTATTAGGGAATGTTTAATGCGAGATACTTGAAAATCCAAAGATAGACTGTATGCGATCGCTGCTCTCTACATATTAATTGGCTGCCTCTGAAGTACTTCTAAATAGATTACGATTGGCTATTAGATGATCTAAATTCTTTCTATTCTTCTGCAATAATCTAAAGATATATCCCTTCATCTCAGAAAGTAATTGTTTAACCCTCCGACTTTTACTCTATCATATTTGTATATTCTGACTAATTATTATAAAATAAACGGCTGTATAATATCTTATCTATACATGTCATAATTTGCCAAATATTGGCAAATATTTACTACTAAATTCATTTTTTCTTAGAAATTTTAAAATAACTTTTTCTTTGATCGGAGGATGAAATTGATTCCAATTGTCTGTGAAATAATTTATAAATACCAAAGTAGTGGCAGACGCAAACGAGCTAGCTTTACTGTTGTTGTGTTCTTGTGTGTTTGTTTGCGTGTTCGTTTTGTTTGCATGTGAGGAGCATGCCTCTGTGATTATTTGAACCTGTCCTCTCCCATTTCGTGTCTATGCTGTGAAATTCTCTATATAGGCATCGATCGGCTATTATTCTGAATCTTACTAAATTTAGTCAAACATGAAATGCTTACTCATTATTAGAGAGAGAAAAAAGGCTTCAATAATTTATATTAAGACCAAAAATTTTGTTCTCTCCCAGATCATGAAAATTAGCAGAAGCTCTATTACGTATTGCAACATTAATTGATTAAAAGACAACGTTTCCATTGAAGAGACAAAATAATATTTTATGTAGTCCAATTTTAAATACTAATATTTCAGAATAAGCTTGAAGCTGTTAACATTTAGAAAATTGTGTTAGGTCTTGGATGCATGTAAGTAGAGTGTACATTACTCGAAATATTTAAGATATCGCAAATAATACTTGTGATCCATACAGAGCATGTACTAGTAATTGTGACATGTATAGGGGTATTTATGTGATTATCTTATGATGGTATAGCTAGAAGATGTTGTGTAAAACTAGTCATAAAAATGTGATACTGTTAGTGTTTTTCAATCAGTTTTATCAAGTTAACAATCGGAGTGATATTAGCTGTGATAACTTTCCAAATTTCTTTAATTACAATTTGTATAAATATTAGTGTTGTAAACATCAATTTATTTGTCTCTGAGATATTAATATTATAATGTCAATATTTTTTCTTAATTTTATATTGACAGTTTTTTTTATACATCTTGGCATTCCATTGTTAACTTTGAAATGGGGAAAAATATTGTATTTGGATATATGCAAAAAAAAAGAATTATTGTTCGTATACTAATGACATTTCTTTTGCAGCGCGGCCAACATTCCTTAATTTGAATCTCAACCTGAACTCATTGAGGCTGCAAACGCCGAATAAGTGTACGTCAGCAGAATATACTCGCTGCAATCACGAGTCTTGGCTTTATTGTTATTTTGAATGCATCCCTTTTTTTTTTTTTTTATTATTACTTTTAGAAGGTTTTTGTCGATTAACTTTTAAACTCTAGGTTTATATCATGTATTTGATGTGTTGTAGTAGGCTAATAATTTTAATAGATAAATATAATTTTTGCTAGCATGATGATATATGATTTTTGTCATTAGCTTAAGTTTTTTTTCCTTAAGACTACCTAACAATTTCTCGTAGTCACTGTCATCGCATTTTATCGATTAAAAAATTTATCTAACTTCAAACTTGACATTCTCTTGAGTGAATTCATTTACTGTATGAAATCAGAACTTATGAGGTATAGAATATATGTATAAATTGAAAATATTATGTTTAATCCTTAAAAATTGAAATTTAAAGGATTACTATTTTAGGCTGATTTCTCCGAATAAACTTTTCTTCTGATATATTACATTTGTCCTATCATGCAGTATATAGTATAAATCATCATCTATCACATTTTCATTGAATACTCGCATTTTCGTAATGCTTTCCAAATTGTAATTAGATTATTTATTTAAAAGTTACCTGTTATTGTAATGATTTTAAACTTTTAGTTTATTTTCTTTTCAATTAACTGTTGTGCAAAATCTAACACACATAGCTCAATGATAGTTTATTTTTTGTAACTCCTTATACACTCCATAGAATATCGAAAATTTGAATATTGACCTCACAATTGAAATTATTGATTGATTTATTACAATCGTACTTTGTAATTTAGATAGCTATGCGGTAATAATATTTGTTAGGTTCATCATTTCATTGCATCAAATTTATGAGACACCTTAAAACTTAAATTTGTTCATAAAATGTAATAGCACAGTTCTATTTAAATATCTTGATGTTTCTCTGATTTATGATACAGCTTGTAATTTATCTTATGGATTTGATGAAAAATTACATATTGTGATTGAAAATGAAACTAAATATCTAGCAGATATCGATATAGGTCTAGCTCCAGACCCCGCCCCCCTAAATCGCGAAATTAGTATGTGTGAGTGTGTTCTTAATTGTCATTTCAAACATTAGTTAGTATGTGAACGAAAACTTTTTTGTTAACTTAAATAATAATATCTATTATTTGCGTGTTTAGCGTCGCCAGCAGGCGGTAAATTGGGGCTGCGCATGACGACGCTGCACGAGGAGCCGGGTGGCCGGCGCGCCGACGAAGACTCTCATTCCGACCCCGAGAGTGCGCCGCTCGACATGCAAGCCACCGCCGCCGCGCGTTATAACGTTTGTCACCACATTATTTGTTCACTGCAACTTTTAAAAGCAGGCGATTTAAAATAATCGCAAGAACTTTAGTAAATAGAAATATAACACATGAAAATATAGTAACTATTTATTTTCCTTCATAAGAATCTGAACATACCAAACAGATCATAAAACAATAATTTATTATCACTAGATTTAAGAGTATCGTACCTGAGATATTTTCTATCGCCTATTACCGGAATATTACAAAGACGAGACGTAGCTATATTCCGATTCATATATGACATTCACGACTCACCGAATAGGTTACAAATCAATCAACAATACAAAACTGCTGTAATATGTGTTAACTTGACTATAAATTTAGAATCCTTATATTTCTTTTCCACTTGAAATATAACTGCCTGAAGCCGCAACTAAACAAAAAAACGCAAATTTTATGGAAAAAATTAGGTTTAGGGGCCTGTACTACCCCGTAGGTGGAAGTTATGACTTTACTGTAATGGAGACTTTTGTAGAGCGTTCAATTCTGAAGAAGACCTGTCTCTGGGCGAGATAATCCCATTAAATGCCTCTGAGTTATAAAATTTAAAAGAAAAAAAAAATCAAGTTTTATGTGTATTTTAAATGGGAAATCTTTACACACCTTCGTCTAGTACTTAATATTAATATTAAGGGCTCAAACTTTCAGGGAATTTTTTTTATGGTACTTCCAACAAAATTTCACCATGGGACCAAAAAAAAAATAGTTTAAAAAAGAAGTTTAAAAATAGTTTAAAAATTTATTCGATTGCTAGGCGATTTATTTCTTCATATCACTATGCTAATAATACTATAAAAGACGATAACAAAAGAATACTGAATACACGATCCAATGAGAGATACTTGAAACGCTTCTTACGATTGTGTTTTTTTACGGACTAACTTCGCCATCGGCTCTGTTCTGACCGGTCGGTGGCGTTGCCCGGTCCCTTAGCAATACGCCGGTATGACATTCGTCCCATGTGTGTCAATTGTATGTAGATAAAAAATGAATTTTGTGCGAATGTATGTATTTTGTGTATGTGTGAATAATTGAAAATATATTTTATGTGGTACATGTGTGATTTTATAAATTTGGGTAGGTAATCCCTACAACGCCTTATAAATATTTTTACAAGATCAATCAAGCACTTGTCTCACGTGCATTATATTCCATAATCATGCATTTTATTCTCTTGATTAATTTTTTTCCATAATATACTGTGCTGATATTTTATTGTTTTTTATTATAGCGTACGAATCGTAGCCGCGGTACGCCCCGTGGTTTTCTACCCACTTCCAAAACTCTGGACTCGCTGCACGAATTAGCATGTGAGCGGCTGCCCAACAAGAACTCGCCCTCTATATCGTCTAGCGGTTATGGTATATGTCGTTATTATATATGATATAGATATATTAACGTATACTGAATTTTTAAATATAAATTCGTAATAAATCGTAAATACAAATTTACGTTTTTACACATTTTCTTGAATAAGAAATATGTTACAAAAATATGATATATGCTTTCCTTGTAGTCGTAGCATTAAAGTTTTGAATATTTTTATAAAAATAATTTTTCTTGAAGAAAATTCCATAAAAATCCAAGTTTTATTGCTTGTGTTCAAGTTAAACTTATAGAATACACATAATTGTTCATTAGTTCTATATTGTTAAATGATATTAAATTCAAAAAATAAACTACAGTATTCATTTATGGCGATATAATTAAAATACTAAGTGATTTTTGATATAGATTAGTTTTAATGTATCAGTGATAAAAAAAATGCATATGTGTATTGATAATAAATGGTTAATTTCAGTGCATATTTGTTATGTGTAGAAACTTTGAAATCGCTGTGGTTCGAGTGTGATCTCCGTTTTACATTTATATTTATTTAATTAATTGAGTAGAGTTATATGACATTGACAGGCTCACAAGCTGTGTCGTCGACGAACCTGACGAACGATGATACATTGTCGATCAGAAGCATGTCGGTCGACGATACTCCTGATTTCGATCGGGCGATCGATTACACTCAACTAAACAGGACTAAGAACTCGGTCGCCGGTCTCCGGAATGAGATAACGGAACTAAGAAACGATATTAATGAATTAAAAAACGATATAGTCGAATCGAAGAATGAGTTAAACGACTCTAATTTAAGTGAAGGTATTGGTAAATTCTTTTAATATTATAGTTCTTTCATTTAGATCGAAGTAGGCATATTATTATTTTTTAAAATAACTCCTGTGTCTTTAATGGATAAATGATGATTATTTAAAAACGATCATTATTAAAACTTACATTAATGTTTTTATTTGACATTGCTAGATAAAGTGGCCACCAAAACGCCGGTACTTACCCCCGGTTCGAGGAATAGAATAAATCCATTTTTAAGGAATTGCGAAGAGGTGGATAAGACAGAGAGCAAAGATGAAGTGCAAAATAACCAATGGGTCGATCCCCTAGGCTCGATTCCCGTACAAAACCATGAGATTACATCATCTAGTCAGCTCAATAAGTCAAATACCGAGGTCCAGCTTATTAACGGCGATGGAGAAGTACATGATAACTCGACAGGTATATTTTTCATATTCGTGATGATTCCTGATATCATTTTGGTCAATATTTTTCTCTTTTTTTGGAGTTTATCAAACTTTTAATGAGAGGTTTGACCATCATTAGCAACTTCGGAATTTACTGTGAATCTAGCCGTTAATTTAAACTGTTATCAGCAAAATTAGTTATGTGTTATTGAATCTAATCAATTTTGAAATCCTGTCAATAATTTCTATATGCCTTATAAAAACAGACAAAATCTTTGAAAACCAACTTTTGTGTCTAAAATATAAATTTATTATTCCACATTTGTCCTTTTGGAAACATATTTCTGTATACAGTACTAATTTAAGTAGTTTTGTGTGTAAATAATAACATATCAATTAATGTATCGTACTTATTACCAAATATTACTAGATTACTACCCGGAAGAAGCGCAATGTGCGGCGGGTGCTGACGCGGACGTGGAATCTGTGAGCTCGGAGCACTCGAGCCACGATGCAGAGCGCGCTCATGACGCCGATGCGACCACTACAGTTAAAACACAATTACCCGCTGGAAAGGTATTGTTATGTGATTTAATATTATTATATCAATTATACCTTAATATTATTTCGGCTCAAAAAATGGCATTATGCCTAGTTACACACTATAAAGTGACTATGTATTTTCTGTCTAAAAGTTAAATATTCATCTCATTGTATTGTATGACTGTCCCATTCTATTGTATGACTGCCCCATTCTATTGTATGTCTGAATATAAGCACAATAAAAAGTCATCATTTCATTAAACTTAATTGTTATGTAATTGATTGTCCCAGTGCAAGTTTGTACTCGCGTTGTGTTTATTTACTGATCATAAAGTTTGGCGCGGTCTTAATGTTTAGTTTATTTAACAAAACTTATTTTTTTTAATTATGCAAAGTGTAAAAATGATTATATAAGAAACGGTAATCTGAGTATTGATGGTAATCTATATTATTTAAATTTAAACTATGTATTTATTTTTACTATTATGTACTAAAAAAAGTAATAACCCATACAAAAAACAATCAGTCCACTAATTTTTTTTTCATTTGACCCTTCTAGGAAATATACTAAAATGTAATTTACTTGAGGGATATTTTAAAATTTTTATTGGGCATGATTTTGGCGATGTCAGATTTTTTGGCACTTCACTACAGAACCATATTCTCTTACAATTTTATTTAAATTTAAGCTTCTTCAAATTTAGATAATGGCAGATAGCAAAATTCTAATATTACATTTATTAGGATATAGATGAGTGTAAAGACTTAATTGTTATCTCCTTCACGAAGCGGTATGCTATCGCATGTGATTGGATGTAGCACTTTAGTTGTCTCCTAGTGCGCTTACACCACGACTTCATCCTCGTGCTCGTGCCGATGGGCATAGATTGAAGGATGAACCTATTTTTCTTGGAATAGCAACATTCCGGTCGATGCTTTAAATCTTCTTTTTTTTCGAAGTCTCTCGACATTTCACACTGATCGTTACATTTTATTGGCTAATAGAGAATTCGAGACAGAAATAGACGAGGTGTCGGTATCCTACGGTATACATATTTTTTTTCTTTAATATCTTGTGGTATAATTTTATTTGATGTGTAATAAAATATATTATAAATAAATGAAGAAATTTATAATTTGTTGAATTGAATATGATGCCAAATTAAACAACAAAGCTTGTACTATGGGTATCAAACACATATATATTGAATTGTATATAATGTAAATACATACACATAATACATAGAAACACTGACTCAAGCAAGCATTATTTTTTTATGAAATAAACATTCGTCTTGTGAGGGAATCGTATCCACGCCCTTGAGTAGCACACTACCAAGTAGGGTCACTACCACCTGCCTCAATCAGGCAGTTAAATTATTTAAAATAATGATTTTTGTCTTGCAAGGTGGTGAGGAGGCGTGCAGGAGGTGGCGGATCCGCGCGAGCTGCAGCGCGCGCCTCTTTTCCACAAGCACAGGCGCGGCCTCGTTCCGCTGCCAGTGAGCGCCCACTTCACGAAGTTGATACCTCTAGCACGGAGCGTCTTGGAGATGGTATATCTACGTCCATAATTGACATTGAAAAAATATTTTATTGTTGAATTTATTTCACAAATTTCAAAATTATGAATTTTTTAAAGAAATTAATTTAGATTGTATATTTGTAATGTTAAGAAAATTGAACTTGTCTTTTTCAAAACTCCTTTAAGAATATTTGACTAGGAGTTGCTTCTTTAACTTCATTAACTCACATTAATGTGGAATGTAGGGTCTATCTTGCTTGATAACTATAGAACATTGTGTTTGTTTTGTTTTATGTTGTCGATTTTCAACACAAATTTAGTTATTACTTACTTTTGGTTTTCAAACAGAAGAATCATCGGATTGTGGTCGAAATGCAATCCCCGAGTGGCTGACGGTGGGAGAGAGCGTGCAGTTGCGGCTGCTGTCGAGCACAGGCATCGTTGCATACGTGGGCCCGACGCATTTCGCCTCCGGTGTCTGGGTCGGCGTAGAGTTGCACGCTCCCACTGGTAATGGGAAAATTTTATTTACTTATAAATCTACTCGAATTTCGTAACCACCTTTTTTATGTATAGTATTTTTTATTGCTATAAAAGATGCATTTAAATATGCTCTTCAAAAAGATATATATTATATTTTGTGGCTTACAATTTTTCTTATACATGATGTATATAAAAAATTGTTTACAAAATATGTATGTACATAAAGATAATGTTATTATGCATGCATATAAAACAATAAGTGTTATATGTATGCATAAGTAAGTCATTGTATGTTCTTACATTAAAGATAATTGCAAAAAGCAACAGTTTATGGGAAGGGGATATTAAATAATTTATACAAGTATCACACATATAAATCGTTACGATTCTACATATGATTTTGAATGTTAAACACTGCTGTCAATTGCCCTGATTTAATTATTTTATTGTGTTTGTAGCGATTTGCAGCTAATTATACAGATTTTTTTATGATGAAAAAAATATTTTTCTTGACAAGTAATACAGTTTCATCACTGTTGGAACTAGAACTTATTTTTTGGTCTATGGTGATCCTAGTACAAATGACAAACAATGTCAAATACAAGTTATTACACAATTAATGGGTAAAAAGGACTATCATAAAATTTTTGATCATTTGAACTAGAGATAAAAATTGTCTTTCAAAGGATTCGTAAATTCGTAATATAATGACATATTTGAAGCGTCATGTATGACTTATAAAATTAAGATATTTTTGGATTTCAATTTTCAGCAGAATTAAAAAAAATATTTAATCTCGCAAAATTAAATTCATTAAAAGAATTATGCATACGCCGAAGTTTAAATGAATTAAGTTTACCAAAATTATTTATGCAATAATGCCTGCTTGAAAATTACAAACTTACAATATATTATTGTCGTTCCAATCGTTTATTTAACTTTTAACAGATCACGCACGTAAAGTTCTGCAATAATTTTCGATACAATGTACTACAGAGAATACCGTACTTTATGGACAGGCACCGCCTATTTAGTGATATGCCATTCGTAATGAATGACCAGAGACTAAAAACCGTTTATCGATTTATAAATAAAACATGTATTTAAAATTATTATGTTTATATAATATTGTTTTTTACAAATTATTGTTTTTAAAAAATAATATCATTAGTGTAGTACTATTTTTAATTATAAAGAATCGTCTGTTTCTTTTCCATATGAACCGGAAGCATCATCACTCAAGTTCTCAGTAACATTAATTACCAATTCGTGGATAGATAAGTTGTCAAATGCAACATCCCGATCCCAATCAGACATTATCACTTTTTGGTTTTTTCCACTCACTTGTAAATATCCATTAATTTCTCTTAATATTCGTTTTGGTTTTAATTGCGTGCTATTAGCTATGTTGCACTGTGATCATAAATAATTTATAGGTCCTTGTAGGTGTGGTGTAGAGCTCCATGTCAGCTGTTGCTTTTAGAACAATCAGCTCTATGTGGCTGTTTCTCAGATTAGCAATACCAGCAACTTATATGTCCACATCACTTAATTTCACTATTAACACTATTTATAGAGTAACATTGGTGAAGAGATTATTTGTTAGAAAAACCTTCTTAGTTATAAAACGGTGTAGTACACAAATCTAGTCCGTGCGAAGGGTAAACTGTTTTTACACTTCAACATTTTTCCGAATATAAAACGTTAGTTCGTCATATATATATATATATATACATATATATTGCAGGTAAAAATGACGGATCAGTCGGAGGTACGAGATATTTTGAATGCCGACCGCGACACGGTATTTTCGTGCGGCCCGATAAATTGATTCACGACCGACGCGGGCGCATGGTACGCGCTTACCGCGACGAGCTCAAACGCGCTGGAAGCAAAGGTTTGTCTTTTATCATCGGTCAGATATCATATTTAAAGTTAAATATCAAATTCATTCTTCATTAAATACAGTTTCAATAATTAGTACCATTTTGAGCATGATATTATTGTATTGCAAATAAAAGTTTATTTTATCGCACGACTCACAACGCGTAGCGTGTTAGCGTGTTTTACTGGATATGTGGCCATACCTCAACTTTATTATATGTATATGATTATTTTATTCTCTCATTTTTAATATTCTTGAATAAATATATAATTTCTCCTATTTTTATCTTATATGCAATGTTTAAACTTAATTTTTCTAGTGTAAGTTAATGAGTAAAATTTTGGCAAACTTGTTTTTTCTTTAGATTACATTCAATGGTTTACTCTTACTTAATGTGATTACAGGAGAAGGCCTACACAATTTGCACAGGTCACGGAGTCGTGGCGACAGCATAAACACGGTCGGCACCAAGAGCCGGAGCAAATAGGCGCACGTCCTCTTTGTGTATAGGGAAATGTTTGCTTGCTACAGTTTTTTCGGGACTATTTTCTTAATGGTATGAGTAATGAACTAATCTAGAGTCTGAATAATGCACTGTCGTCAGTATCTTCAGATCCATGTGTTATTGTTGTAACTGAATTCAATATACTGAATTTAATATTTTTCTGTTGTCTTTCGCTACTTAACTTCTATGTGTTATAATAAATGTTGAAATTAGTTGTTTGTGTCACGTAAATGAGTGCACGTGCCTGCGATATTTTGTTACCGTTGTCGGTATATTATCTAAGTTTCTATTCAGAGGAGTAAAAAATGACCATAACGTCTTCGCCCTGAAGTATAAAATATGGGTTTTCTTGTGCCCATATTAATGTTAAAACCTGTTTAAAATTGTGTGAAGAAACAATATTATCAAGCAGTAACATATAAAAAATACTACATTAACATGCTCTGGAAAGCATAATTGCCTCGCGTTTCCATAAATCCATCTTTCTGCGCGTTTGCAAATTTTTTTTATAAAAAAAATTAAAGATAAGTATGGTCTAAGCTAATTTCTCCAATTTGTGAATGTATATTATTGGGATAAGAGAAATACATCTAGAGAGTTGATTTTAATATAGAATCGGTGTTACTGCTTATAAGAAGTGTAACAATTAGTGATGTATAACAAGGGGCGACTACATTTCTGCCATTTCTAGACACACCAAATTATTTTCATGAAATAAAAATTTTAAATGTGCAAGTGGTATGGTAAAAATGTAGACTCGTGGTCATTTTAAGATCAGTTTTTTTTTAGTGTGTAATATTGTGGAGGGTGCTTATGTATTTATGTGTATGTTGGTTTATTTACAATAATTATCATTACCATATCGGTAAAGCAATATTTATATGCCTTTTTTGTTGTAACTGTTGTATGACATGTTGTTAGTATTAAAGAGGAAACGTCGTTACTTTCACGTTTATTGACAACGTCAATAAAATTGTATAGAGAGAACTTCGATTTCCATAAATCTATTTATTTCTTTGACGACTTTGCAATATGATTATTATCACTATGTGTATTTATATTAAAGTAATGTTTAAAGTAATCAAATTGTACGCGTCTGTAAATAGATTCGACATAATCAATTTATTTTTATTTGTAAATATTTTTTTAACAAATAACATTTTGCGTGATGTGTATTAGTACCAATGAAATTTTGTGATCGGTAGTCTTGATGGAGTAATTGTATAGATTCATTTTTGATTTTTAATTTTTATATTTAGAGATTGTGGTAATTTATTTATGCATTAGCTTTTTAAAACTCGCCTCAGTACCAAGCTTTCCAATTTCCACAGGTTTGTATTCTGTACATAGAATATGACTTCTGTGGCTCATACCAGTTCCTTTTATTGATATTTAGTATCTTTATTCCAGTGGAATAATGTCAATTTTATACTTGTTTTAGAGGAAATTTGATGTCCATTGCCAATTTTGTGATAGTGTTTTCTTGCCACAAAAATAGTGAAATTTGTATACAAACATTTTAAATTCTTATGCCAACTAAAGTTATTTGATATTAGAATGATACGAAATCGTATATCGTCCAATTTCACATCTTCGTCCTTATGAAAGACTTGAAAAAGTACCAAGTACATTATTTCTCATAGCACATGACCATTTGTGGAGCGTCCAGAGAGTTCTGTGGTATTGGTCTGAAATGCTCTATAAAAGTAAACGAGTGTAAGTTATATATATGTATCATTATTGAGCTACTCAACAATAGAATGAAGAGTACAAAATAATATTTTTATTTTTTATGCAAAATTAAATCTTATCTCATACACAACATTCTATTTATATTGACTAGCTGTCAGGTTTAATGTATTTTAAAAATAGCAGTGTGAAAATATTAATCATCACTTGCTTCTAGAGAAATGAAACATCACGATATGTCGTGAACCTGTACGTCGGAAAAGGCTCGCCGAAAATTTCGTTATGTAATGTTCTTAAGACACATTTGACCGCTATGAGGAGTCGATACTCTCTTCAAAGAGGCTCGTGACCAACCCTCAAGCACAATATGGATTATATATTATGAGTCTTTAGAAGGCTGATCGTGAATTGTACCTCATTCATGTTGAACAGCTCAATTTATTATAAATATAAAAGGACTCATTTATATTATCACTCAATATAATGTCCTGTTTCACGATGTTTCCATCCACATTCGAACAATAAATTGATTCGTTTAATTATATATACATATATGTAGAACTATGTAATGAAAAGAATTACTAACGAATTTGCTGCAATGACTGTAATAAGTTGAATTGACTTTTCTAAAGTAAACAGTATAATTATAAATTTTAAAAGATATGGTAAAAATAATAAGAGAATGTCTCAATTATGGCAATACTATTACTCATATATAGCTTTTTCTTTTGAATTTATTGAATCATTAAAAGAAAAGAACGAAGGGTATATTGCTTAAGTACAATCCAATAATGTGCATATTCTTCTATTTAAAATAAAAAAAGTTTAACTTTCTATTTTTATTTCATCGGTTGATTTTTACCACAAAAATAAAAATTTATTATATAGTCGCTCATATAATGTATATTCCATCCTCGTAGGTGTAATTAGCAAATACATTTTAGTGAAAATCAATACACAACTTGTCAAGTAATCTCTCGTTTATTGATACTTGTTAAAGTTCACATATAAAAAATCACATTAAAGAAACAAGTAACATATTAGAAAATTCATACATTGAAAATTAACGCGTGTCTGTTTTCGAAGTGTTAATACTAAGCGTAGACTGAAATGACATCTATCTTTATTGTTAAAAAGTTTTGCATTACAAAAAGTACACATATAAAATGCATATTGTACTTAATACATTCCATTTGGGGCATTTGTCATAATGTATGTGAATAATTTCCTTGACGCTTATATCTTACTTAATTCATTTATTCAAAATATAAATGCACAGTCTTTTTGCTGTATTTTGCATGAGATCATGTAATTTTTTTTAATACTATAATATGTAATCCTTAGTCAAACTAGATACACATATTAACATATACAGAAGCATAAACAAGAAGATAGTTCTAAATGTATAGCTTAAAGTTCAAAATATTGGTAACAAAATAGAAATAGTAGCCACAGTCAAGAAATTGCTGATTAATTTTGCCTTTGTATAAATTTTCAGTTGAGTTTTTTATTGTGGCAACGTGTAATTAAATTAAAGGTGTTTTAAATTCCTCTATTAGATTTTTGATTGTAATAAACAATAGTGAATCGAAACAGTTAGATACTATGTATTTCGCATTTTTTCAAAGTAGAGTTCAGGTGGATTTTATTGCAATTGGGTGACCTAATGGTTCCACGATTTGAACGATCAGAATATTAGATTCATGATATGTTTACCACTCAATGTTATTTGGCAGCATTGATCATCTAATTGCTGGTGTTACATATTTTTTTATTCTTATATATGGTGGTTTTCATTTACAACTTTAAAAATAATCCACTTTATTGCCAATTTGAAAATATCGTATATTGTTCGTTCAGATCGTTTGATATGAAAAGTTAAGTAATCCCATAGCGGTTTGAGCTTCTAGGACGTAGAGTCGGCGCCGTCGTGTCTACGTGTAAAGGACTTAGCCTTAAGCTGATCATGTGCTGTGTTTATGTTTTAACACATAGTTATGGTATTAGTGTAAATGTATTTTTGTTTAATTGTAAATGATTTATTATCGTAGTAGATGGTTTTATGTGTCTTTATCGCAGTCAACTTTCCAAGTACAGCTTCAAATGTAATCGATAGCGATTTATGAAATAGGGTCACACCGTGCGCAGATCTAGAGGTGTGCAACATAGACCGGCGATGTTCTGATTCTATTACTTTGTATGTGATAGTAAAGCGGGCTCATAGACGGCTTACTTTAGTATAGAAGGTTCGCATCTTCATGTGTACACTTAAGGCGTTATATTACTAATGACTAAAAAAAAGAGATTTTAATATTTAATTACGAAAATAGTTCACACACTAGTGCGAATATTTTTGCCAGGTAGCAAATTCGAGTCAAACATCGCTGTCATTATCAATAAATGTATTATAAAAAGTGCTTTTAGTTTTATTTGAAGTTTTATTCAAACTAGAATTCTTCTATCAATGTAGAGTATGGATTGGAGAATACAGTACAAAGTTAGTAAATATTAGGGATTATTTTTTTTAATGTAATTTGAGTTGTGTAAGTAAAAGTTAAAAGGATAGTTAAAGTTAAAAAATAGTAGTTTATGTTGAATGCTTCATAATTGATTTTTTAGATTGTAAAATTTCTATGGACCAAAATGCCTTTTGATATTTTTTGTTATTAGATTTTTACATATATAGTTCTTTGTTTGTTAAGCCATTGCACATAATATTCAGTCGTCGATTAATTTGTTTACTGTTATTTAATTATGTCGATATTGATTCAACGTGCCGGCATAAGTTGTTATTCTCAGAAACCATACGATATTAAAAGATACATTTAAAAGAAGAAATGTCCCGAAGTATGACAACCTGGGATAGGTCATGCACTACTTCAAAAAATACGCAATTAAGAAAATTATGAAGTTTTATTTCGAATCAATCTAATCCACAATCTGGTGTTATTTGTAGTTATACAATATTTGTTTTGAGTAATACAACTGCAACATTGATTTATGGATAAAAATACTAATATCCCAGTTATACATTAGAAAAGATTGTGAGCGAACAGATGGGTGGAGGGGAGGTCACATTACGCCATGATCGTTATATCTATCGTGAACATATTTCAATGCTTATTTTTAAAAATATTTTACAACAAAAGATAGTAAATAATTAAAACTTTGTGTCTCTTTTCTAGGATTCTTATTTTTTGTTGTATCTTGAGATATACAAAGATCTAATTCAAAATAAAACATTTCCTTTCTAATAGACCACGATATTCAAACAAATTACATCAATTTTAATACATTAAAATTCACAAAAAAACTAAATAGTGTTGCTGTACCCATTGTTAGAAAAATCATGGTTATGAAATCATGGTCATGGTTAATTTAGGCCCTTTGACGGTCGGATACATCCGACAAACAAAATTGTCAATTTTGGTCTGACAAATTGACAGAGAGGCAAGTGCTGGATATATCAGACAAATTACTTATTTTAGTTTTCTCGCTTATTTTCACGTAATTAAAGAACAAAAATAAATACGTATATGATTGTAATGAATCTAATGGTTTTGCTAATACGTAAATTACAGTACCTTGGATTTAATTCCAGAAACATCATCATATTGTGAAAAAAAAAACATTTTCTTCAATGTAAGTTATCGATTTTCTTATATACTCAAATCCAAGGTTAATATATTTGACAATAGTGATGCGACCATTGCATCACTTTATTTTTAAATATAATTTCATTGCTCCAATAATTTTGTGGTTACCGGGGAATTCATTAAAAAAATTTGGATTCGAAAACCGAGTGAATTTTATAAATTAATTCTGCATGATAATTGATTTTTTTATATAGCATAGTCGAGGGATAAATGAACAGGCGAATCATCAGAGTTAAATCTGTCATATGGTTAAGGTTTTCTAAAAGTGGTAACAATATGACACAAACTGCCTAAAAAATAGCTCTCGGTAGCAAGTGTCGAATAAAATAATATTTGTGAACTATATACCACTTATTGTTATGTCGAAAATTCTTAATTTTGACGTTCCCAATACGAGAAAATTTTGTATAGGCACATACCTTATGTGATGTCACTGAATATGTGTTATATTCAGTGACGATAATACGGAAAAGACAAATAGGCACTGACTGCCTTCGTATATTGTAAAAAAATCTTTGACATGACAGTGAATCATCTTAACCTGCTATTAGTCTCAGCTGCCACTTACGAAGCTCCTCATCATTTCCTCCGTAAGCTACGGAATGCCCTTACTGATCCACCCGACGACTTCACTGCTGCCGTCAAAAGGCTTATAGCAACAAATTGTTCGAAGAATAGTAAAATAACAACCACCCCATAAGTCCGACCTTCAGAGGTCAACAGCTCGGTGCGCTTCCCGCGCCTCCCGGCGTCCCCACCCGAGGGCTCAGTCTATACCAAAGCCACTCACGTGACTCCTATGCTGAGGAACCTTTAGAAGGCTTCCATAGGATAGTCACGCGCTGTCGGCATCTTCATGCCGCTCAGGCCGCGTAAGTCGATGCCAAAAGAGCGTCAAGTTATGGCAAGGCAGAATAATGTACAGGAGGTTCTTCGTCCGTGAAAATCGAAGACACCCCGCGTGCCCGGGCGCACGGACGGCTCATAATGGGTTTTTCTCCTGCTTCCCCTTCGCATGGGGAGAACTACAAAAAAAAAACTGCATCAAACATGTACTACCTGCACTACCACAGTACTGCATTTAGTCTACAGTCTACTATTGTACATCGCATACGTGTTGGCATATCGGAGTTGAAACTCTGCGCCTCTTTAGACACCTAGTGTTCAGAGGTATTATTTCGACGACCCACGTGGGCGAGGCGCCGCTCCTGCAAATAGTCAGCTGATCAGCAAAGAACAAAAAAACGGGCCGTTAAGTGTTTCATTCGCGTGCGCGCGGTGCATCACAAATATATTTTATTATTTCACAGTTTCAAAATGTCCATTTTTAATAATTTTAAGTGTGACCCACGTATGATACTAGTAAATATGTAGCTTCTGTTTAGAAATACATTTTTTTGGCGATTTTTGTTATAAATTTTCATTTTAGAACTCGCTGATTCAATTTCAGCATTTTTATCAGTCTCTTTGTCTGTATGTATTTTTATAACTTAAAACACTGACCGATCTTGATGAAAATTAATGCACAGTATTTCACAATAAGAACATGTGATTGCGCAAATGGCAGACTACATATGATTTCAATTCATAGTATGGTAACTGTGAAAAAATTCATTAAAACATTTGTATTTCTTTGACAGTTATATTCACTTGTTTCTATGTAGGTATTGTGTAGGTGTGTTAGTTTATGGGGGTGGAGGTATAGGGGTAGGGAGTGTTGGGATGTGTGGATGTGTGAGCGAGATTACGAGAACATTTAAAGAAGAAAAACATATCGCATATATATATATATATTTCCGAATTTTAATAAGTCCAGCAAAGCATACAGGTAATGGCTAATAATTATATACAATTAGACTTTCACATAATGTTAGAATTTTCGTATCATCTATAGAACTTGAACCATCTTTATTACATCATTAATCTATATCAATAGGAAAGTTAAATTTAAATTTGGATGTTATATTAAACTATGACATTTTGCTGAATGGAAGTTCCAAACTTCTTTCAGCAAAATGTCATAGGCCTACACAAACAAAACAGATGGAGCAATGCAGACCACGCCGACGCGCCGTGCGCCAGCTGTGTCTCCCCGCAGTCGGGACGCGTCTGCGTGCGACACGTGGCGCGCCAGATGTAATGTACTCGTACAGCGACGAGTTCAGAAAGTCTATGGGCTCACAGCTCAGCCGTCGCTTGACCGGGAAAAAACATACTCAATATTTGTATGCCGGGGGCTTCACACCATAATATAACGGAGAAAATTGTTAAGATAAATTTTCATTCGAATACCATAATTACAATTTTAATTGGCAGAAAGAAAAAGACTGACAAAAAAGATATAATTAATTATTTCTCAAAACTAAATAGTTTGGAAAATGTAAGTAAAATAATTTTGTTTGCTTTTCCATTCTGCCAAAGCTTGTCACAAAAAGAAAATTATCGACATGAATATTGATATCCACACGTCGACATGTTATTCCATTAAATTTCATTTAATTGACACTAATAAAGGTATTGGTAAATAATATTTTTTGACAAGGATATATTTTCCTTCAAAATTTATTTTACAACAATTAGCGCAGTCGCTAAGTCATTTTATTATTAACATGTCCATCTCCATGGACAAACAATTATCTGCTTCTATTGAAGCATTTGACGTTGATGACAATTTAAATCATCATCATCTGACGACTTTAATTTTGAAACAAAGTCAACATGATTGATGGTCGGTAAATTTTTTGTTCAAATATTTCTTTGATCTGTAATCTGAGCTTCATAATGTAATATAACAAAAAAAAAGAACGTTATAAACAATATGCAAAATTAGAAACGAATTGAATACCTGCAATAAATTTTGATTCATTAAATTGAATTGAAAGATTTATTTACATAATAATTACAAAAACGATAAAATAAAATGCCTAGGCGATGAGCACTGGAAAATCAAGCAGAAAGACGTCGAAGTAAAATTGTATGAAATGTCTATATACATATATATTTAAAATATTGTTTATGAAGAAGGTTTGTAATAAAAAGGAAATAATATTTACGGTAATTTTGTAAACTAATAATAATTATACAAAATTTGTGCGAATTCTTCGCACAGGGTATGTCTAATTAATTTTTAAGACAATAAAGAATACATCTTGCAATATTTCGACAATATTCCAAAATTGTAATAATTCGAAAATTCTACGAGCATATGAAATTCAACCCATAATGACTGAGTGAAAAAATGCTAATAACAAAAAATGTATACTCAATCTGGTGCATCAAAATGTACAGGGAATGTCAAGTGAGGAACTGGAAATTGAATTATTCATAAATAATAATGATGTTGACATATGTGTATCAGAACATTGGTTTAGAGATCACTAGTTCATGTTTTACTCCAGTATGCACCAGGTAGCAAGTTCGTTCAACAGAAAAAAATCTATACATGACGGCTCTCTGATAATAGTTAAAAACAATATAACATACAAAAAGGTCCAGATATTGTGAGCGTATCTGTTGAACGAGCTATTGAAGTGGCCTACACAGAACTAGGCTTATTGTATTAAACGTATATAGACCCCCAAAATCATTGTATGACATTTTGGAAAAAGTAGTGGATCATATTTTATACAAAATAAGTGATAATAATACATTTATTGCTGTTTGCTGAGATTTTAATATAAATTTATTGGAACATTCTTGTCTATGCACTGGAATTAAATCTTTATTCAATTTCTAATGTTATCATTTAGAAAATTAATATTTGGAACCGACCAGTTTCACAGCTACTTCGTCATCCTGTCTCGACAATATATTCACGAATATTAAACCAGAATTTCAGTCCGCTATAAATAAATTGTCATTCAACCATTGAGGTCAGATGGTTACGTTTGAAATTAATACTAAAAAACATATAAAACATAAGATCACAGGTCGTCTTAAGCAGTTTAGAAATAACGTACTAAAAAAAATGTCTAACTTGTTATATTGTAAGGATTCTAATAAATTATATGGTTTATTGTCGACTTTAACCAAGTCTGAATGCAGCAATGTTTTAAATCAAAAAATATTAATGTTAATAATACTTTGTCATTAGTGATTTGGCAACAATGGGCATTCATAACAGCAGGCGTAGATTATACGCACTTTCTGAGGAAAAGTCTTATAACAATTTGGTTAGTTTTGTCAGTTATGTAAGGAATTATTCCAAGCGTGCTTGTGCAGCCGCAAAATCTATGTTTGTATGTAATAAAAAAAATAGCACTGATACGCTAAAAACTATTTGGAATATAATCGATAATGAAACTGAAGAACATACACACCATTATACAGAATTTCAATTAAAAATTGATGATAAAATTTTAAATAAAAACAAAGAAATTGCTTTTGCTTTACAAAAATTCTTTGCTAGCATTCCAGTTTCAACTACAAAATTTCTAAAATTATCGCCCACTCTGGCTGAATCTTAGTTGAAGTGAAATGTTGATACTTGTGAGTTTATGTTTGAATTTACTCATGGCAACTACAATGACGTTATTAAAATATTCAAATGTACAAAATTAAAAAAAAGACACTGCTGATCTTGGTAGCCTTTCTGTAAAAATAATACATTCAATAATGGACTGTATTGATTCAAGCTTAGGAGTGATTTTCAATGATTATGGTTTGTTTCCTGATTTCATAAAGCAAAGTTATTCCATTATTTCAATTCGGTAGTATATCTGACCCTTCCAACTTAAAACCGGTATCAATACTACCGATACTCAGTAAAATTTTTGAAAAGCTTATTTTAAATCAGTGATTGCAGTATTTTTATAACAACTTAACAAACGTTAAACAATTCGGATTTACAAAAGGTCGCTCAACAACTGAAACCGGTGTTGAGCTTATTCAACAGATTTTCGATGTCTGGGAGGATTCACGGGACGCAATCGATGTCTTTTGTGATTTATCCAAGGCTTTTGATTGCGTTGGTCACGATACATTGATCAGGAAACTACGTCATTATGGTGTCACGGATCGATCCCTTCCACTTTTAGAGTCTTATTTAAGAGGTTGAATTCAAAGAGTTGATGTTAATGGTGAGAGGTCGTCGGGACCTACAGCCAATATGGGTATCGCAAGTTTGAATTCTTGGACCATTTCTATTCCTAGTTTACATTAATGATCTACCACGTCTTGTTAAAGATGGGCATGCGGTTGTACTATTTGCTGTTAATACTTATTTTGTTTTTAAGATTAATAGGCAACAACCAGCTTTTTGACGAAGTAGTTGAGCGGTTAAGTACTAAAACTTGTTCAATTTTCTTTGACTAGTGCTAAACCGGTCAACGACACCGTAATGGTCAAGAACGAGACACTATACTGTGGACACGACCTTATTCCTTGGTTTCACTTTAGATGCTAAATTGCGTAGGAATTCTCACATTACCAGATTGACGAAAAGACTTAGTTCTACAGCATATGCAGTGAACAGAATTCGGCGACTTATAGATGAAAGCACCGTAAGACTAGTTTATTTCAGTTTTTTTCATAGTCTCTTGACCTATGGAATTTTGTTATGGGGTCACGCAGCCGATGTTAACATAATTTTCTTGCTGCAGAAGCGAGCTATTCGTGTTGTTTATGATTTAAGAGCAATGGCATCTCAGAGAAAAATGTAAAGAGATTAATATTTTTACTTTAGCATCGCAATACATATATGAAAATCCGATATATGTCAAAAAATATATATCATAGAATCGTTCCAAAAGAGGAACAAAATCCGTTACATTAACACTAGGCATAAGAACGATTTTGCTGCTCATTAAACCTCATCTAAGCAAAGTTAATAAATCGATTAAGGGGCAATGCGTGCGCTATTATAATAAGATCCCAGCTGAAATTTGCCATTTTATAAATTTAAACTTTTCGTTAAAAGAAAGTTATATGGCAAGGGCTATTATACCATGTCTGAATATGTTAATGAAAAAAAACCTATGGGATTGAACTGCTCGGTTATGAGGTTGTTTCATGTTATTACTAAGTGTTGTACTAAATTATTAATCATTCAATATTTTGTATCGATGAGTAAAATGAGCAAACCTTAAGTTTCCTGCCCATTCTTCTTATGGTGAATCAGCATTTGGAATGGGTGGTAATGTTAATGTCGAAAACAGTTGTTCATGACGCATTTCCAGTGTAATTTCTATTACCTACGAAATAAAAGTATTCTTGATTTGATATGGTCGTTCTTGCATGAAGTGGAAGTCTTACCAGTGTATTGCCTGCCTCTTGGAAAGGGAAAGAATATTTGACGAAGAAGAGGATGGGGTCATGAAGGGGGAAGTGGACTGATGTGACTGATGGAGGGGGAGTGGGCCACCCGAGCTCTCACTCACTGAACGAAATGCAATAGCGGAAGCTGTTACTTCACGTTTGTATTACGTGAGAGTGCGCTAGCTTACCAGTCGAATCTGTTCATTTTCGTGTTGAAGCCAAGTTGGCCACAGCATGGCTCTACTACTGTATAAAATTGTTTTCGATAAATGGAATGAGGAAGAACCGACTGATGGTAGCCATTAAAAAAAAATAATTCGGCAAATAAAAACGATAAAATATAATATTTTACCACCAAACACGTAATTAAATCGAAGAAACATAAAAATAAATTTCAACAGTATAATATATTTATTTACGTATGTACATGAGGGCATTCAGAACGATTTCAGACAAGATAAGCATGGCTAATAAAACTTCTCAGTTTTACAATTGTTTCGGTCGGTGGCCCACCGCCGGTGGCTACCTACCCTAATCGACTATTCTTCTACGATAGATTCTTTTGGACAATTCATACAATACAAAGAAAAGTTTTCGCAATCAAGCAAATTAACAAACTTCGTCTTTAAAATTTTTGTAGCGACTACAACATTCATTCAAAACATTGTCTTTAATCACGGAAAACACGCGCTTGTAACACTGTTGATCATTATTATTAACTCCTGCCTGCCCGATTGGCGCAGTTGGTAGTGACCTACTTGCTGCGATGGGGCGTGGGTTCGATTCCCACACAAGACAATTTACTTATTCAATTAAAAACTAATACTTTTTTTGAGTCTGGATATTTCCAAGTATTGTGTGTATATATTTATAAAAACAAAGTAAATATATATTGCGCCTGATATCCATAATACAAATCTCGTTGCTTAGATTGGAATCATATGGTGCCGTGTATGTGTCGGAAGATATTATTGTTGTTATTAATACGGCTTTTTCTTTTAGGTTGGTCCCAACTGATTTTTAAAACAATTATAGTATATGTCATGTTTAGTTCTGTACAGTTCCACGAAAGTTTTAAACTCTTTAATATTCAGGACACAGTAAACAATATCACTAATCATTTTCTGTAATGATTCATATGAAATATCTCTCTCACGAAACATTGCTAAAAAATGCATTTAGAAAAAAAAATTCCTTCCCTTCACAATCAATTTAATCATTTTCTCCATTTCCTAAAGTCCAAAAACCGGCAGATTTTAATTTACTTATTTAAAAACACTTCGCTAGCACAGGTATACTTTTAATTTGTTTTTTAAGTATATTTACTAAATGATTATTTAAACCACTTGTCCCAAGAAAAAAAACACTATAACAAAACGGCGAGAAAACTCTTTGTAGTTACGATACAACGGAACGGAACACAAGGGAAAAAAGCACTGCTTCCAAAATCTTAATTATGCGTATAAATCTTCATGTACACAGACACTTTTGCCATGTCAAAGCAAAAGTGTTTGTGTGCGTTAATAAAACTGAATTGAATTGTATACACGTATAATTAAATGAGCAGTTCAGAAGTTACATAGATAAATATAGAGTAATAAATATAAATGAAACAAATGGTGGGTATCATCTTTGACGCGCGATTGGAAATTATTATTTAAGAACGATTTGGGGTATTTACAGTAGAACTAAAGGTAATCAAACGCATCTCTCATAATACTGAAAGCATGTATGTACTTTTTTTTTTCATATTTATTTTCTAGATTTCATAAATCACGTTACGTAATAAAACTTTAAATATTCAAAATTCTTCATTAGATTGTTGGTAACAATAATGTTTGACACCATATGCATCGAAAGTTTAATTTATTTAAGTTAAAAACAAAATATCTACAAATAGGCAATGGAAAAAGTATATGTATGTAGTATAAGATGCATGATCATCAAAGTATTATTTATTTTTTGCTATCACTCGATTTCACTCATCTTGTTTGCCTACCGCGAGTTATATGTGAAACTAAACGAATTAGCTAAATCGAATTAGTGTATATAGATAGATTTAAAAAAAATTGTTAATTATTTAGAATAAAAGATATGTGCGTCATATTTAAATTTCTCCCTGAAAGTTTTTTTTTGATATACTTAATGCTTGACATTGTTGGGTTTTGCATATTCAGGAACAATTATAACGTTACATATAAATATTGAATTTAGAAGTGTTCCAAAAAATATGTCTTCATAATGTTAAGTCAATGTTTGTTAATCAATTCCAAACAAGTTTACATCATCTACACATAAATTATTATTGATAGTGCTAACAAACAATAAACGATATGGTTGACGAATTTTACCTTAAGACTTGGAATTTGTTTGATAATAAGATTCTTTATTAAGAGTGTAGAATTTAAGGAGGCACTTATGAAGTTAATCTTTAAAGTGCGCAACATTTTCTTGTCAAAAAGGAACGCCATTGTGGGACTTCACGATCTCTCTATATCCGTGTTGTTTTTCATAATAAAATGGGGAATATACTAATATAATGGTAACTCTACGAAATTAGAGATAATCAGTCATAGAACTCAATCAAATCATATAACAATAATAATAATAAAAAAAATCTCACGCCTATATCCCAGAAGGGTAGGAAAAGATTGTAGATTTCCATATGGTACGATCTTGCATACTATATTCTTGCCTCAATGACATCCATCAACTTTTTCATGCAAGTTCGTCGGTTTCGGGTGCTTAAAATTTTTAATATGCTACTAATATGGCCCACATAGAATTTTCGAGGGCGACCTTTGCCGACTTTTTCATTACACATATTCGCTCTATAGATTTGTTTTGTCAGTCTACTTTCATTCATCCTTTCCAGATCGCCGAACCATCGAGACATACCTCTTTCTACTCTAGTCACAACAACTTCCTTCAAACCACACCGCTCTCTAACATCACTGTTTCTACATCTATCTTTCCGAGACCACTCCACACATACTACGCAGCGATCGCATCTCCACTGCATTGATCCTATTTTCATTTTTTTTCTGTCATACCCAATTTTCACTACCATACATAAACGTAGGGTTTAGGACCCCATTATGAATAGTTAAGCGCGCTTATCGTGAGATGCTTTTACTACTCATAATAGCAGAAAGGCCTCATTCACTTTACTTACCGTATTCACTCTCCTTTTGATATCTATGTCATGTTTACCATTTTTTGTAAATAAACTACCCAAGTACACAAGCTCTTTCACTTTTTTGGCTTTCTCACCTTCTATAAGTATATCGCATTCGGTCGTGCTTTTGCCCCTTTTAACCACCTTAGTTTTACCGACATTTACTTGCATACCCCTTTTCTTAACAGAATCGTTCCTTATAGTTACCGACTCTTACAGCCCGCCCGCCGAAGGCGCAAGGATTACTTGGTCATCTGCGTACAGGAGGTATTTGACAGACAGCTCATCAATCCTTAGTCTACATTCATACTCTTTCAAATCTTTCAAATCATACCCTTTCAAACTTTCAAACTTTATCTATGAATAGTTTGAATAGTCACGGTGAAACTGCACATCCCTGTCTGATACCCATGCAGATATCAAACCAGCCGGTGTAAAGGGATTGCAATGCCTCTATCAATCCGCTACTCATACCATGCACGGATAGGGTACTCCATAGATCATTTCTTTTCACTCTATCATAAGCTTTTTCCAGATCTACAAAAATACAGAAAATCTTTTGACCGCTGGTAAACTTTTCTACCATGTTTCGCACAGAAAAAATTTGGTCCGTACACCCCATCCCTTTTCAGAATCCCGCTTGTACGTCCCAAATATTGTTTTCAGTTTCATTTACAAGTCTTTCAATAATGATTTTCGCATACAGTTTGCCAACGACGCTGAGGAGGCTTATATAGCGGTGATTTGCGCAAACCTGCCATGAACCCTTTTACAGAGGAGAACATGAGAACAATGAGAAACACCAGTCATTAGGTACTCTATGGCTTTTCCAGCATTTGTTAAAGAGCAGGTACAGCAGGCTGCCACTATACCCCCACCGTCTCTCACCATCTCTGACGAAATACTATTATTTCCGGCAGCTTTTTCATACGTCTTAGTGCTTTTATAATTTCATACATCATAATTTCGCTTTCATTTCCATCATCAACCATACACTCAGTTGCAATAACATTGTCACCTGCAACTTTATTCTCATATGCAAAAACACTTTCGAAATAATTCTTCCAGCGCTCTTTCACGTTATTTCCTTAATTCAGTAAATGTTCATCATCGTCTCTAATCACATTCATACTTGATGTCTCGGAATTATTCCGGGTCTTTTTCATTATATGCCAAAAGGTTTTTGGTTTGCCCAGAATTTATCTGAGAATCTCCTATCATAGTGTAATTTTATTTAATTCTTTTTTCTTTTCACACATTCTTTAGCTCTCATTTTTCCGTCTATAAACATGCTGAAAGCACTAAAATCCTTTTAAAAGCATAATAGAGTTGAAAGAAATGTTTAACATGAACATTTAAGTATGTTTTTTTGTTCCTTATAAATATTTTTAGTAAATTAGAGTTTTTCAGGTAAAATTTCAATCGACAAGCTAGGCTTGCAAAACCGTTACTATTTCGGTTAAAGTCCCTTTATTATGAAAATGGTGTGAAACTTTATAAACGTTGACTTTATGTTAATGTTTGATTAATTTTGTGTTATATAAAAGTATTTCAACATTGAATATTCGTGTTTCCTTGTCACAGGGCATATTCATACTATACTTCTTTTTTTTTCGGTAATTTTATGGTTTTTCAAAGAGCTGTACTGGAAAAAATTTCTATCTAAAGCTTATTGTTTTAAAAGTTTTTTTTGTAGAATACTTATTCTATTTTTTATATGATATCTTAAATTTGCACGTGTATGAATACGTTTCATTGTATAAACTTAATTTTAAGACTCGCCATTATTCGACTATTCTCAGTTTAAAATTTTTATGCACAAAGCATACAACAAAAATATACAATTCTTTATATTTTTGTATAGTCTATTAAAGGATCCAAAGGTGTAAGCAATAAATCACTTTATTTGAAACAAACTCCCTATAAAAATGGATTTAAAAAAACACTCTTTACTTGAGCGCGGTCGTTCGATGCCTTGCAAAGTAATGTCGCTCTTGAAAAAAAGCGTATGGAGTGTTAATTTTTATTAGATATTCTTGCAAACTAGTTATTAAGAAATCAATAAAATACAAATAAGAACAAAAATGTGGTTTTATTTCTTTGTATTTGAGCAAACTCTTGGAAGGTACAACTTCTCTAAGTTTAACATTTGATTTTTTATTACTGGACCCCTTTTTCAATTAGTTTTCTTTTCCTAAAGTTAGAAAATTTTATCTATATTTCTAAAATGTATCACATTTATAGGCTGCCAGTTAAAATTATGCGCCAAATGAAATTGTTTGCGTCCCGTCGCACGGCGCGGCGTGGCGCGAAAGTGGTGGACGACGACGGTGGCGGTGTGACGAAGTCATCACTTGATTGGGATAATATTACTATGCTTTCGTTTCTGACACATTTCACTAAAATGTCATATGACATATCTAGGGCGTATACGTCTAAAATAAAAATCTGTGTCAGTCTAATTTTAACTCGGAGCCAGAGGACTAACACATTCGGAACCGTTTACACATTCAGATAATCTTTCTGACAGGATGAAGCCAACATCGCGGCATCCTCCTTGGCTCCGATCAACCCCAGACCGATAAGTATCGAAGGATCCGCGTTTGGTGGCTCCACCACTGCCTTTCCTTTTAGTCTCATTCGCACATAGAATATACAATTGCCTGTCTTTCATCAGTTCGTAAACATCATTGATTTTATTATCCATACCTCCACTCACATTCAGAGTACCGAAGCGAAATTCTCCAGTCCAGTCAATATAAATTATATATTGTATTAATATAAAAGTGTAACTGGCCGATGTCTGTATTTGGGAAATATTCATGAAAAACGAATACTGAAGGTTTTAGATAAGCGTTTTTAGAATTTTTCTCTGTCTGTAAGTTTGTTTGTTCGCGCATGAAGCATAAGCTGTTGCAAGGAATTGAACGTATTTTCACAGGTATATTGCTAGAGGTTTAATTTTAAAAATAGAATAGAATTTTTTTATATACAGCCTATGAGCCGACTTATAGGCAAAATTATCTTAAATTGTTAACTGTAACTAAATATTGACAATTATTTTGGTATTTCGAGTCTGTAGGGTTTTTAAATCAAGTAATACTCATACACACATTACTCCTTTAAAGATTGAGGCGAAAGAAGGATCGTGATCGCAATCAAGGTGGACATGTATCAGCAAAAGAGATAAGATTTTATTTTTTGTCCACGCGGACGGGGCGGAAGCTAGTATTATAAACGTAAACGTAGTAAGCGTCTAAGTATATATAATGTACGTGCACAATATTTAGTTACCTATAACATTACTGAAACTTCAACGTTCGTGGTGGAACGGAATATGATTATAAATAGTGTGGTGTGGGGCTGTCACCAGAGGGCGGGGCTGCGATCGCCTGGCACGGCCACGCGGCGTTTACTGCCGAGACGGCGGTACCGTACAAAAGAAAATTCTACTGCGTAGTGTAAGGACAGGACTTTTATACTAAATTTTAGGTACTAAAAAAGAATGAGGTAGAGTGCGAAAATTGGGTTTAACTTTTCTATATATCATTATAGTGTTGAAATAATGGTATCTAATTTCAGATTTGCTTATAGTGACACTGTCGTTCTCATGTATATACTAATTTTAAATTTTATTTGTAAACCTTCCGGCTTAGGATGGTTTCATGGTCGACTTCTTCGTTAGGTTTTTTCTAAGTATTAAACAAAAAAAAAAAAAAATATAAAAACTCAATGTTATTATTAATCTCAAGGCCGGTGACACTACGATGATTTTCAGTTCACAGGGAACTTATAGTGACTTATGTTTTTAAGACGCTGGCAGTCCAAAATATAAAAGAGCATTGAAAAAAGTTAATTACAGTTTTAAAGTCACATGTTATAGCTTTAGTAATATAAAAATGTGAAAATCGGGTTAACTGTGTGATGTAGTCGTTCACGCTTTACGATTTTTTACTCTTCAGTAAAGTTTTGCTTAAGTTTATTCTACATTATGGAGACAAATTAGGAATATTTTTTATTCCAATATTTCGATAAGGAACCTATTATTGTTAGTGGGACCATAATTAATTAATACAGCGATGTGCTTCCATTTGCAATAGTTAACTGCTAACTGTTAAAGTTAAAAACCAAACATGCCAAAATATTGCTAATCTTAAAGATATTGGCATTTGCGACATTCATTTAAAGTCAGAAATGTCAATACATTTATGATTAACTTTGTCAACAGCCAATTGTGAATTTAAAACAACGTTCGGGTCAGTGTAATTCGGCATGCGAGGGCGGCACAAACCGAATATGTGTGGAGAAGGCTTGCCAGAAACAGCCCGAACCATTTGGTGTGTTGCCGATTATTTCACATGCAATTTGTTCGTGTGGAGTTTTATCATTAATAGATCTTTCAGTTCTTAGTTACAAACTCACAGATATTTGTGCGTCTGAAAAGAATTGTTTTATTTAAGTTTTGCTTTCCCACATTTGTTATTTGACCATTCTTGGTTATACAACATAGAAGTATTTTCAAAAGAATTCTTCAGAAAATGATATAAACAGCTTTTACTTATTTACCCATATAGCTTTTCGGTAAAACTAAAAACAAATGAATATACACAAAAAATTAAGTGTTATTTACTAAGCGTTATTAGTGTAGATTTTCTTTGCTGTTCGTTCGTTCCATTGTTTCAGCTATGGACGTCCCCCGTTGCAAATACACCACTCTCAGATTTCTACGCTCATTCACATTCTACGCTACCCTACATTTTATAGCATGGGATACGTTTCAGCTGGTAGCCTATGATTCTATCAGGTCGTTAGCTCGTTTAATGGAAGAGCTGCGAGTTTGTGGTTCATGGTCGCCACTCGAGAGCGTTTGTTCTAAAATTGGTTACCGGTTGTATGACCGTTGCGGTCTGCCCATTGTTACTTTAATTTGCTGATTCTGTGAGCTATGTCTGTTATTTTGTTTTTTGTGTTGTTTGGGATTTTATTTTACATAGAAATCCTAAGCACAGCTTTTCTGTTCTCATTTTTACCGTGTGCTGGATTAGAAGCCGCCGTATAACTTAAACTGAGCTATAGATGTCTACCCAGAGAAGAGTTCTCAATTATTATCGGTGCGGCTACAAGTAATAACATCATTTTCATCTTCTTCAAGTTCACTATTAGAATCAATGCTCAAGTTACTCTAATGACCTCCCTGAGCATGCCTATTCAGTGGTTTCATCAATATGATTATGTCGTCAGAAAACTGCATGTATTCACCATTGATATTTTCCTATTTAAAGGCATTTCAAACGCTGTGCTTTTATTTTGTAGGTTTAGACTGACATAATGGCATTGTTGTACAAATATTTCAGGAATTTGATATAACGTTAGTCGATTTGGCACTACTAAAGGCAATATAGTACCAGCCAGGTAACGATACATTGATTACATCTATGATTTATCGAAGTGTATGATTGTAATTTATTTTATGAAACTTTTAGGTAACCGGCTCATTTAAGTGGTTGGAAGTCATTAAATTCGAGTGGAAGCCGATATGTGATAGCCCTTGAATGTGGCTGTTCTGTAATTTTTCAACAAGGTGTAATCTCGTTTATTGGCGAATAGTAGCATCACACTCTTCCTCCGCAATTCAGGGGTTATATATAGCCACACACGGTATACATGACCTTTCTGGACAATGCAGCCCGCGGCCCCGTCGGCCATGATAGGGGATGACCTACCGTTACAGTATATGTATTGTGGAAACGACGATCGGTAACGACGAGTCATGGGAGAAGGTACAAACCTTCTATGAATAAATTGCGCAACAGAAGGAAGCGGCGGAACGAAAGCGCGAAGATAGCTCTCTGCTCGAAATCCGCCGCTGGCGTACCGGGCGCAGGAGAAATACGTTTGTGCTATTTCAACACGCCCCTTTCCTTATACCCGAAAGTGCGCCATCTACCCATGGCCACGAGATGCTCGGCGCGTATTTTATATATTTTTTCTTTAGCCGTCCAGGGTTAAATAGGAAGATCCAACGCTACTGAGGCAGCGGTTGAATGTGCAGTGTACCCGAGGTCACAGCACAAGGCTACGAGAAGGACACCATAGGGCTTTAGTCGGTAGAAGTACGATATAACTCGACTAGAAAAATAAAAAAAAGGGGGTTGTATCTGGTATTGTGCATCTTGTTGACTGTAGTTAGACATAATAATACAACCACCTTCACTTGATTTTTGGCGGAAGAATTGGAATTCGTGATCGGAATTAACGCATCAAATACGGGTTTCATTTTGAAAAGCAAAAAATATTATTCATTTTAAAGTAAACGAAGAGCGCGATTATAACAAAACTTCTGTTTAAGATAATGCAACAGTTTCAAAAATATTTGATGTACACACAATTTTTTCGAATTAGCCTAGATTATTATAGTAATTACGAATAATTAGAACGAATTCGCGAATGAGCTCAATCTTGAGCGATCATTGGATAATATCACACATAACACAGTTAATATCGACATCAATTTTGAGATCGGTCTATTAAGACGGACGTAAAATTTTACTCAAACAGCATTATAATAACTATTTCTCTAATTCGTATCTACGAGTCACAAAGATTTCACAGCTTTAATGACATTCTAATAATTGTTATGAATAACTGAACTTAATAGCATAGGACATAATTTATTTTTCTCAAACTTAAAATCTATAGAAGCTTAATTATCTCATTTTATTTTTCTTTTAGTTCCTAGCTTACTTGTATCGTAATTTCTTAAAAATGAGCGCTTTTGGTAATTTCTACATGAAAAAGTAGTGTTTCAGTTTTCGTTTAACATCATGTCTTTACTAAAGAAATTAACGAACCAGTGGTTCATTATAATTATAAAGTTTTGATTCCCTCATTTTTGCTGACCCTACCGGAGTCGTTGCGGTACGTCCCTGCGCCGCTCGTTTACAAAGGAGACATCGCTCCATAATGGGTCGACATCGAAACTCGCGTGACTAGTCATTTCGCAGTCTCTGCCTTTTAGTTTCTTCGTCATTCTTCCATCACGATCCCATCTGACTACATACCGAGAAAATATATTGATATCAAGATGGGAAAATTTGAAATAACTTAAATCATGGACCAGGCTGGTCCATCTACTTCTAATCAAGATCCGAGGTTCGATTTCATAGGATCATATACGGTTAAATCATTGAAATTGAAACCAGAAAAATGGACGAGGGTCTTGAGCGTAGAAGAACATCGCTCGACCCTCAAAGATTTCGTAGACAAGCCGACTCCCTTGCTATTGATAGTAGTTTTGACCCACGCAGCTCAGTTGGTTCCCGTGGTATCATTTCCTTGTTATCTCAAAAATAAAGCTGTATATTTCGTTAAGAAAAAACCCGATGTGGTGCCGAAGGAGAATTGTGCCGATATGCTTATATTTGGTAAGGCCGTTCACGTCATTTGTTATCTGTTTTACTTTTGTGAGTACACACTTTGTTTTTTCTAACAATTATTATGACTAATCTATTGTACTATTAGACTTATTTCTCACGAAAATAATAAAATAAAATATCGAAGACGAATATTCATTTTATTATTAAAAACGAGAAATTTTAGAGAACATTAATAAGATAAGAAATTGAGTGGATATGCAACCAAAAACTAACTTTCAAGTCGAATAATTACAAGTTAAAGATTTTTTATTAAAAATAAATATTCAGATACATAGAATATAATGATACCAGGTGACCTAGCCCCGCGTCTCATAGACGAGCTGGCGGCACTGGTGGACGAGGTGTTCGTACCTCTTCTGTCTAACCCCATTAATCACGAAGGCTGGCCACTCGTCGTGTCTCAGGACATCCTTAAGCAGATACACAGCCTGAAAAGTACTGTCTATGAGGTAACTTATTTAGTTTAATAGTGGCTATAATGACAATATTCCTTTCGCTTATTATTCCTTCCTTTTATATTCTCTCCCACGAGAGGGAGGATATAAAATATCGAACCACGTAAGACAATTGCGTCTCGTCATCTCTTTATGGATATTTTTAGGGTTTTATACCCAAAGAGTGCAAACTGGGCCCTATTACTAAACCTATGGCGTCTAACTCTCCGTGTCTCTCTTAAGTTTATAGAGTTGTCTCTTATATAAGAGACGTATTTCATATAATTTATTTTGGATAAATATTTGGAATGCTTTTGGAATATATTATTTTATTTGAGTAAACCGCAGGGCGTCCGAGTATGTGTGTAACGCTTCAAACCAGTGTTATGTCGTACTAAAGATATTATGGTAATAAGAGCTACTTGTTATTAATCTAACAAAAATTTTGATTAGTCATAAATAAATCATATTTTTACATTACAATATGATTATCTAAAACTGGAATTTCTCCTCCAAATTCAAATAGCATCTAAATGTTTTTCAATTTAATAAAAAAATTTAACCATGTATAGCATGTAAATTAAAAAATGAATGTAAGTCCCACCTTAAGAATGTAACTAATGAAACTCAAACAAATAGACTTAATACTTAAATTTATGGTACACTCAGTAACATATACATTTTTGTATTTTTTTTAATGTACAGGTGAAAGGTAAAGTGAATGGTCAGACAGTACTCCCAATGCCCGTGGGAGTAGAACTGGTGCACGAAGCAGAACGCGGCCTGCAGCGAGGCGAACAGGTGGACTTGTCCTTGAAGAGCGCCATCGAGGGCGTGGTCATTAAATGGGCGCAGCAGATCAATGACGTCATGATGGAGGACTCATCGCAGGCCTTTGACAATGGGCAAAATCCTTTGCCTTCTGTCGGTAGAGAATTGTTAAAGTTATTTGTTTTAAATAAAAACCTTATAAAATTACTAGTCGGCCCGGCAGAGGTTTTCTGCCCTTTCTTGGGGCGGCTTTGCCCGCATAGTTAATGTTCGTAGCTCATTCACCATGGACATAAAATTAATTTTTTCATCGTTTGCTTCGATCGATGTCAACCTCAAGCCCGCGGCCCTATTACGTAAAAGCAGCAATCGATTGCAATTTCGGAATCGATTTGTGAGTCGAAATCGTTCGGTCTAAAAAATGTTAATCTTATATGCAATTATGAGTGACTTTAAAGCTTTAGATTAAATAAAAACTTTGCGCATCTATCGAGGAGCCATGACATTACAATAATGTGGTATAATTGAACTGATCTCATGATGGAACTTGAAGGTAGGCACAGGGATTCCATAACGGAATAACATATCCTAGTGGTGTTTGAGCTTGTTAGAGTTGTCTTGAGATGGACTCTCACCATGAGTGAATTTCAGGGTATGATGATGGAGTCCGACTATTGGCACCGGAACTAACATATCATCACGGAACATGCTAACCGTATTTGGGCTTGTTGGAATTACCCTGAAATGTATTTTGACCATGATTGACTTTCAGGGTTCGATGATAAAGCTTCCAAACTTCCAGCTACATTATCAGATCCTGAAAGCTAATCATGGTCAAAGTACATTCCATGACAATACCAACAAGCGCAAACACGGTTAAGCTGCGTTGTTTCATTATAGAGTACTAGTACCTACCTTCCGGCTGCATCATCAGACCCTGAAAATCGTTCATGGTCAAAGTAGATTTCAAGACGATTGTTACGAGACCAAACATGGCTAGGATACTTTGTCTCATTATGGAGTTCCTGTGTTTTCCTTCTGGCTCTATCATCAGACCCTGAAAGCAAATTATGGAAAAAGTGCATTTAATAAAAATCCATTAAGCTCAAATAAGGCCAGGCTATGTTGTTCTATTATGAAGTGTTAACGCCTAACTTCTGGCTCCATCATCAGACCCTGCAAATCACTCCCTACTTTCTGTACCTACCTACCTACTTTCTGGCTCCATTTTCAGATCAATCTAATTATACCATGTTGTAATGTCATCGGTTCTCGATAAATGTGCAAAGATTTGATTTAATCTAACGATTTACATAAAAAAAATTATTATTCACTTTATACGAAATACGAATGACAGAAAATCTATTGTAAATCGCTTGAGAATCGCTATAGACGTTTTCAGTTTGAGAGCGTTATTTTGGAATTATTGCGAAATCGCAATCCGTAACGGTTTTTGAATTTAAATATGCGATTAAATTTCATTTTGATAATTTAGTGATTTCATTGTAGAGGCAACACTGTTACTAGAAAGACAATTAAGCATTTCGAAATATCAAGTTGGGAATGATTAAAATAATTTTAAAATGACGTTAAATCAGTAATCGACTTCTTTTAGATAATAAGGCCGCCGGTCTCGTTTTCACTTCCAATCCTAGTCACAGCTTGGATTCTGATTTCAATCCCTCATTCGTTTTCAACCCCAGTCCCGTTCTCAATTTCTGTCCCGCTTTCAATTCTGATCCTGTTTCCGTTCTTGATTATATTCCCCGTCCCACTTTTTATTCTAATTCTGCTACTAATCACACTTCGGATTTGGACGAAGCCGAGGGCAAACAATTCCTTCATCTTTTGCATTTCGATCTCCATTAGGTTCTTGATTCTGATCTCGTTCCCACACTCAATTTTGACTTCTGTTCTCGTTTTCAACTTCGGACCTGGCTTTCGATTCTGTTCCTCCCATTGTCAATTCCGATACCACTAGTAGTATAAGTCTTAAGTGTAGTAATGACTTTAAATGTAATGTGATGCGAATTGACGAATGATATATTTGTCAATTCATCTTATAACAATTGAGGGGCGGGGCTTTAGGGAAATTAAAATTTGTATTCATGTGTATTTTTAGATGAGAAACCTGAAAAAAAATAACAAAAATTTCTCCGAAAAAAAAGTACTTGACAGTTACGCCACCTACCAGAAATTAATAAGAAATTTTTCTATATTTCAAGTTGGACCAAATTACATATAAGGAGCAACATTTCACTGAATTCGGTTTTGTCGTTTTGAAGCTTAGCGTAAACAAACATCGTGACATGAGATATTTATATATATAACCGTTACCCGTTCGCTTCTCTGAGCGTACACTAATATTTAGCAATAGATTTTTTTTTTATTTGTACGAAATCCATTTCTATGCAAATTTAATTAAAATCCGCCCAGCCGTCAGCATATGAAAGACTTCCATTCAAGCATACTTTTACATCAAACGATATAGTTTATGCAAATTTAACCAAACTCACTTACTTGTAGTTTCTGTTATGTCATCGGAGATGGCGTTCCATTCGAAAAATTTAGACATAAGAAAACGAATTTCCTTCATATACATTTTTTTCAATAATTATTGTTATTTTTATTTTGTTAATCTGCTATTCGGAGACAAATCCGAAAAATCCAAGGTAAATGGTGTAACTAACACGACTTTGTTTTATATATATGTTAAGTCAATAAATAAAATATATCCATATATATTTCTTAATAAGAAATAATAAGATTTTTATAATATTAGAAAGGATAATTCTATTGTACGACGAGAACAAAAATACAATTTGTCGCGTTTTTGATATTGTAACCACTACAATATTACGTTTTCATTAATTTTCCAGAAATAGCTTTCTGGAAGTCTAGACTAAGCAATCTGAACTACATTTACGATCAATTGCGCACGGACAGGGTGCGCTGCATGGCCGTCGTCTTGGAGAAGACCACCTCCGCTTACTATCCTTGTTTCATTAGGCTCTTCAAAAACATTGTTTCGGGTAACTATTTCTTCTTAACTTATTGCGTTGCGTTTAGTTTGTCGATTTTGTTAGCCATCGTAAATATAATTAAACATGGACTGTAACAATTAAAAATGAATAATTAAATCTATTTGGTTTAGAACTTAATTATGAAAAAAAGATGTCTAAGAAAGAAATGTAATATTGTAAATGTAATAATTTATAAACCTTATGAATTTGATTTTTCTACAGCTTTGGCCGAAGCTCGTGAAATAGACATTTACTTAAAAGCTTTAGTAAAACATTTTCAAGCTTTAGAAGACACGGATTTCACCGAGTGCCAACCACTGTTTCGACCACTATTTCACGTAATTTGTTTAATTTGGCGGGATTCTAGATACTACTGCAGTTCCTCCAAGTTGATGGTGTTGTTGAAACAAATATGTAATTTACTCATTTATCAGGTAAGAAATAAATACAATACGATAGAACTAACCTAAAAAATAGATGAAAATTATTCATTTATTTAATATAAAAGTCGTATCAGATGAAGACAAAAAAAAAATTAAGAGTGTTTTAAGATTAATAAACGAATAATTATTCGTTTCACAGGCCAAGAAATGTCTAGATTCAAGTACTCTATTTCATAGCGACATAGACGAGGCCACGCAGCGCATACAGATAACGATCGACATAATAAAAAAGTTTCGAACGACCTTCGATTATTTCAAAGAGAGGATACCGACGTACTTCGAGGGCAGAACGGTCATTCCCTGGACCTTCCATCCGAACGTCGTCTTCGAGAGGATGTACAGGTTTTTGGACAGGTTAACGACCATACAATGGTTTTTCAAGACGGTCTTGGAGTTCAACAAGTTGGAAAAAATCGAGATAGGGGGTATGAAGGGCCGCGTGCTCAGCGGCCAGATAAGAGACATATCCGCCGAATTCGAAACGTTCTTCCACGCCTTCGCGTCAAAGTCGTACGACGTCCTGGACCCGGACGACGGCCGCTTCGAGGGACGACTTCAAGACGTTCCAGGACAGCATCGTCGATTTGGACCTGAAACTGTCCACGGTCCTCTGCGAGTCCTTTGACAATTGCTCCACCCTTGAGGCGATATTCAAAGTGTGTGAATTTTATCTTTAAAAATTTACATAAATATTTCTTGAAACTTTTCATGAGAATTTTTTTTTCAGCTGATCGACATAATTGGTACTGTCCTCGATAGGCCGTTAATAAAGAACGAATTCACCGCAAAATATACTGAAATTCTCACCATGTTAGACGACGAAATTGCGATTTGCGAAGTAAGTATAGTTGGATAATGAAATTATACCAAACATATTCTTAAATACTATATAAATATTCAAATAATCTACTGTTTTTGCGAGTGTATATTTCGTATGACTTAAGAGAGATATATATTTATACTAAAACGCTTTCCATTATACAATCGTTTCAAATATTTTCAAAAATAATCAGCCATTTTATAAACTAAAAGAACTACCAATTTTTTTTGTGTATTTCCGAAAGGCAGTTTCTCGTGACAAGAGTAATTTATTATGATTTCCCTAAACATACACAAAATAAATATATTTAAATACAAGTAAAACTTAAGCCACCCTTGAGTTAGTGCCCATTATGATTTTGTTGCGGTACCATAAAGGTAATAAATATGTACGTAGGAGATATAAATGGTTTTTGAAATAGCTTCAAGAAATAACATTTTTCCAGTTGTGCTTTTTATGAATACGTATTCAAAATGAATATTTGAGTTAAATATTTGCATTGAGTTAAAACTATAAAAGTATTTATTTTTTTATGACAAAAACGAATTATTTAAACAATGAAAATTAAAAATTTCTGCGGTGTAGCAGTTAGAAAGTTCGTTTGTCATATCCGATTTTCGCGGATTAAATGCGCATCCGCAAAAATTTAGATATGTTAAAACGTTTCGCCCGATTGTATGCGACGACTTAGGAGCACCGATATGCGTTTGTAAATATCGTCGCAGGTGCTGATATCTGATTATAATAAAGATACCTCTTCAGGCAGATCGGTGGAACCTGCAAGTGTCATAGGACATTATTATTTTCTTCTTCTAGGACTTGTTCAACGAGCAGACGCACCGGCTGGAGAAGTACGGCCACTTGGAAGTGGATGCCTTCATCCCGCCGGTGTCCGGCGGACTGCTGTACATGGGCATGCTGGCTGCCCGGGTCTCGCGGCCGATAGCCAGCTTTCGCAATTTGCCTCACCCGTGAGTAGCCGCTGGGGCAAATTGCGAAAGCTGGATACTGGCCCGCTTCTGTCACGATACCGATGGTCATGCCGCATTCGGTAGACGATTCCTCGTGTGAATTAGATTCCGTTCAATAATTTTTGCAGACTATTTAATTATTTTGTTATCATATAGAAATAAAAAGATTTTTGTGAATCCTAGTTGGTCTATTATCTATCTTTGCGCTATGGAAAAAAGGCATACGATATTTATTTAAAATTTTTTTGTAGATCTGAAATTCTAAATATATTAAAATATCAGATATTTTCTCAGTATAAAGGGTGGGGACGAGGCCTTGAAAATTTTTGCGAGATACGACAAGTTGATTGAAAACATTAATGCATTCAAGAAAAAATACTTCAGCGACTGGGCGGCTGACATTCCTAAAAGGATAGAAGAAAAATTAAAAAATTCCATATTATCAAGACATGGATCAGATCTTATTTTAAACTTTAGTCCAGAGGCAAGTTTTCAATATTAAATTTTTATTATTATGTAAATGAATTTTATTTTCAATAATTTCATTGTGCAATTTATATCGATTGCATATTTAGTTATGATAATTATCTTGTAACACTGTTTTATGTTTAAAATAAATATACAACAATTATTTTTTAATAGTATTAATTTTTAGCTCTTAGATATACTAAAAGAAGTTGATCATTTAAGACGAAATGAAGACACAGGAAAACTATTACCTTCTGAAAGCTTAGAACTATTTGAAAAGCGGGAGACTTTCAGACAGTACAGGATTAATTTAGGTATTACTATCGATTGGTACAATCAGATAAGAAAGAACAGTCAAAAAGTTGAATTCGATCTTGTTGAAGATGAGATAAAAGCGATCGATCTCCGAATCGAAATGGGACAGAATCAATTGGATTGGACTTCCCAAGGTAAAACATACCGTCAATTAAACTATCTATAATTTTGGCCCTAATTAAATTCAATTAATAAATATTTCTGTCTATAATAAATTGACACAAATAATCGTGTTGTATTGTTAAAATCATTCTTATTTGATTACTGTTCATCACCATCAGTCTGCGTCCTTTTTTTATCATTTTTTTTTATAACATGAGATATTTATTTTCGGTTTCAATTAAGATATCAATTACATGTCCAATACGTTTATTCCAGTGAGTGTCATTTAGTACTGAATATTAACCGGAAAGTTAACTTACCTGGTTCTTTCCCATGTACGGTCAATCGACCAATAAATTTTTAACTAAGATCAAATGAAACTATTCAACGCATAGGAGAGCAATTTTAAACCGATAGTCCAGAAGTAGTCTTTAGTTTGGTGACAACAGTTGTTACCCTGAAGCATATACTGGGCCGGTGCGTAGGGCTTAAGATCCAAATATCTCTGTCTGAAGGAAAAAGATTGCGACAGAGCATGATTTAGGAGGGAGGTGATTTAAGCCCGACATATTAATTTGAAATAGATGAACATCAAAAAATAAAGTCGAAACGAATTATCTAAATAATTATATCTAATTAAAAAAAAATATCTCTTGTATTCAGATCTTTGGAATTATCTACAAGAGTTGCACACTTTAGTTGGAAATCTGCACAAAAGAATGTCCATAATACAAGACAATTTAAAAGAGATGAAAAACATTATGATAAGCTGGTCATCCCAACCTCTTTTTGAAAGGAAAGAGGGTAAAAAGGTGAGCACAGCACTTTTATTATAATTATTTATTTTATAAGACATCTTAGAAAATTTATAATAGATACCTATACACTCTTTTTTGTCCAGGACACCTTATTGTGTTTAGAAGAACGGCATGATAGGGCTTCGAAGCGTTATAACGACATTCAAGTGTCGGCAAATCGTATCACCGAACTACTTAAAGAAAACATGGAATTGTTCGCAATGCAGGATCAGCAAGATAGTGCCAAGTGGCTAGATTATATAGCGTTTATTGATGTTTTGATAAGCGAATCGTTATTTAAAGCTGTCGCTTGCAGGTATATCATAATCTTCACTATATCTATAAATTATGTTTTAAAACAGCATTGAATGACGTTTTGTAAAAGATAAAACTGGGAATATCAAGTAATATTTATCTGATGAGGTAACGAGTTTTTAATAAAGTAATTCGAAATTTTAGTATGGGATATATCTCTGAACACATGGATCCTAAAAATAAATTGGCACCGCTGTTTGAAGCACAGCTGGAACTCCTGGAACCGGATTTAGTGTTTGCTCCTTCTTTAGATCCGACAGATAAAAAGGGTTTCACGGCAATTGTCAACAGTTTGATTGGTGATATTCTCAAAATGTCTACTTTGGTTGAAAGAATAGATCCTCGTCAGGAACAGTCATATGAAGAAGAAATTGTAGGAAATGAAGACATAGTACTGATGCAGACTGACATATTAAACGGAATAGAGAAGGTGAGGGTTTCGCGTACTTAATACAAATTAGTCACGATATCCACAAGTTTCGCAATATATTTGAAAATTTCCTTAGGTTATCGAGGATGCAAATGATTTCTGCAAAAGTTTCGAAAATTACTCTTACCTTTGGCTAGAAGAAAGAGATAGTGTAATGGAAATGTTTCTGTCTTATGGACGTATACTAACGTCTGAAGAGTTGGACAAAATAGGTACAGAAGATAATGCGGGACCGCCTCTATGCCCTCCTAAAATGGAAGCTTTTAGAGAGCAAATTGATCATTACGAAAATTTGTTTATGGATATTGAAGATATGGAGTCTTATAAAGTTTTTAACTACTGGTTTCAGGTTAGATTCTGTTATTTGTAACACTTTTATTATATTAATACTAGACGTACCCTATGCGAAGAATTTGCACACATTATATGTAATAATTATCAGTTTGCAAAATTACTGTAAAAATTATTTTATTTCCTTTTTATTACAAAATTTCTCCCTAAAAAATATTTTAGATATATATGTACTCATCTGATATAATTTGACTTACTTCGACGTCTTTTTGCTTAACTTTTCAGTGTTCGTTGCCTAGGTATTTTATCGTTTTAGTAATTATTATGTAAGTAAATCGTTCTATTCAATTTAATAAATCAAAATTTATTGCAGGTGTTCAATTCGTTTCTAATTTTGCATACTGTTTATAAGGTTCTTCTTTTTGTTGTATTACATTATGAAGCTCAGATAAAAGATCGAAAACATATTTGAACCAAAAATTTACTGACCGTTAATCATGTTGAGGTTGTTTCAAAATTAAATTCGTCAGATGGCACCATTGCTGTATTGTGTCTTTTTTCCGACAGACAATCATGTTGATGTTGTTTCAAAATTAAAGTCGTCAGATGGCAGCATAAATGTAATTTTAATAATTAATTAATTTACAATAACAAAAGCAATAATGATTTTTTTAGTTGTTGATACCGGTAGTGCAAGCAATTATCTATGAAATTATATAAAATTTATGGGGAGTGATTGTAAGGTTTTTTCTAAAAAGGGAGGCAAACATCTTAACCTTAGCGTATTAATATATATATATATATATATAAATATATAATGATAATATTATGCAGATCTATAATATTTGAGAAGATTTATTCATTAAATTATTGGAGGTTATTTCTTTCCATAGGTCGACATAAGACCTTTTCGTCAAGCCCTTCTCAATACAGTACGAAAATGGGGTAACATGTACAAAGAGCATTTGGTAAATAACGTTACCTCCAGTTTGAGTGACCTTGCTAATTTCATTAGAGAAGCAGATGAGGGTAACTATGCTTTTATATTCCACATTTATGAAAATCAATTGAGACCTTTCAATATTATATATAAATTTTATAACTATTTACTAAATTTTGTTTTGTCGTAATATGTGCATATGAAAATCAATGAAATGTTTTTAATTTTTGTTTCACAGTTGTTTTAGTAGTGCTATGTGTTTCTCTCGTGTCTAGGACTCTTGCAGCCAGTTCCTGAAGGAGACTACGATGCATTGGTGACCGTTATGGGATACCTGATGAACGTCAAAGAAAGAGCAATCACCACTGATGAGATGTTCCAACCTTTGACTGAAACTATAGAACTACTCAAGTTCTATGACATGGATATACCTGAGGAGGTCAACGTGTTGCTACAGGTATATTTATTTGGAGTTATATTACCACTTGCTAAATGTTTTCAAATTCTAAATAGTGGGTATTGGTTAAATACGATTATAATAATTTTTTTTCTAAACAATCTTATTTGGTAAATAAATATTTGATATTAAAACTTTGAAGTTTTCTTTATATATATATATATATATATATATGTATATATAAATGTGAGTAGTATTATGATTTATACACATTAAAAAAAACAAAAATATAAAATATACAGTTAAATATAATTTAATAGAACATTTTTTCTTGTAGGAATTACCCGAGCAATGGCAGACTACAAAGAAACTAGCGCTGACTGTAAAACAACAGGTCGCTCCGTTACAAGCGGCCGAAGTAACTTGTATAAGAAAAAAGATTGCTACGTTTGACGCCCATATTATTTATTACAGAGAAGTCTTCAAAAGATATGAGGTGGGGATCTTACGTTAATATTGATAGTTATTACAAAATTTGATCACGGGTTCGTAATTACAATTTATTTTACAGTTTTTCAAATACGAATGCGAAGATCCATATGATCTCATGTCGAGGGTAGACCACGAGTTACTGCGACTTGAAAATGAAATGAAAAACATACAGGAATCGGGATCTCTCTTCGAAGTTAACGTACCAGAGTTCAAGTTACTGAAGCAGTGCAGGAAGGAATTGAAAATGCTTAAGGTGCGGCTATTTTTTTAATGGAGCCTATATGTAAATGAAGTTGTGGTTTAGATAGCAAATGATTTTTTATATTATTTAGATCTTTTATCCATTGATTGTCATTAAATTACAGCAATTATGGGATTATGTATACATCGTGAGGACAAGCATCGAAGATTGGAAAACGACGCCATGGAGGAAGATTGATGTTGAAAACATGGATATTGAATGCAAGAAATTCGCCAAAGAAATACGCCTTTTGGATAAGGAAATGAGGAGGTTTGTATTGACGGAGGTAGAGAGCGCACCGAACCGCGCCCAGATGCTTAGACTGAATCAAATTGTTATTAATGTTCTTTATCCATATCGCATATTTTTTTTTGTTTCCACAGTGAGGATTTTATCTGTTCGCTATGAAATGAGGAAAATTTTTATTTAAGGATAATTTTTGTTTAAAATTTTTCATTCATAGCTTTGACCGTGTTTATTACAAGGTAATCAACTTTTTATTAGCCATTTACGTGGCCACTGACTCTAGGTAACAATAGTTGAAAAATGATCAGCAAGAATCTTGCTAACAATTTTCACGAGTTACATTACGTAAAGCACGATTCCTGATATAGAAATATCATTAAATAAAAAAAGACCTGTGCAAAAATATTTCTTAAGGTTGCTTAATAAAAGTGTATGTCGATTTAGAGCTATTAGAATTTAGGACGCTGTGACACATTACGCTGTGAAATTTAAAAATAAGCAGTATAATTCCCAATTGTATTTTGCATAGCATTATTAAATGTATTACAAAATAACTCGAGTATCTGTTTAATTACCTTATTATTTTCTTCCACAATATCCGCTAACCGAATTCCAGTGTAGCTTACGAGCCACATCTAATTACGATTAGATAGTTCTTAAAAGCTATTAAGGTAAAAGGTTTAATTTTTTTCGAATTACAAAAAAAGTATCTTTTACTAAAATTTCGTTTAAGTTCTATCAAATATGCGAAACATTTAAATGAATGTACAACACCTTAGTCAATTCAACACAAATATTTACCCTAACATATTTGTATTGGTTGTGTCGTTGTTGATTGGCATAAAGTAAGGTTTATAAACTACTAGTTTTTTGTCTCTAAATAAGTGCTTAGATTTTTGATTGCGTAGTAAATAAATAAAATTAATTTAAGCGTACATAGACTCTTCGCGATGTAATTAAGTGTAAATTCAAAAATATATAAATTACGGTGAAAAATAAAATATAAAAGATAGGAAGTTTGGTTTAAGGCGGTATGAAACAATAACAGAAAAAATGTGAAATTTTCATTCATTTAAATTTTATTTAAATGAATGAAAAGTGATTATCCATGCAATAAAGCGTATTCCAAGGTGATGCTTGGGGATCTAGAAAGAAATCGGAATCGAAAACGGAAACGAGGGGCTTGTTACAGCGGACAAAAGCTCGAACAGCATTATTTTATTTTCAGTTGGGACACGTACGTTAACCTGGAAGCCACAGTTAAGAACATGTTGACCTCACTGAGAGCGGTCGGGGAATTGCAAAATCCAGCGATAAGAGAAAGACATTGGGACCAACTGATGAGGAGTACGAAGGTATACGTTGTCATGACTCGGATCTGCCTGTTGTTTCAATACTTCGAGTTTCCTAAACAATGCCTAAACTTTATTGTAAATAATTGGTTTCAGTGTAAATATTCCATTTACAGTTTATTTTTTTTCTATTGAACGTTCACGTGACTGGATTTTCCTTTATAAAGCCTGACTTATGTATGTGAACGGACTCTGTTTCGCTTGAAATTGTTGCATTCGGCATGTTCGAATTCTCTGTGTAGCACGTTTGTCATTATGGTCTGTTCGAATAATGCTTGGATGTTTATCATACATATATTTATCGGATGAGCCTGCCTTTATTTAAGAATGTACATATATATCAATGTTTATGATTCACAGAGTTTAGCTGCCTTGCCACCTGAACTCACTGTGAGTATTAAAGTGTGCGAATGCATTACGTGTTATCTGCGCAAATAAATAAACGAGTCAGAATTTTGATTAATATGGTCAGGTTCTTAGAATAATTTTAATGTGAACTAAGTTTATAATTACACGCAAGTATGCATGATTTCTTGTAAATTTATCACTATACGTAAATAAACGACAATACCTATTAAAAAACAAGGATAAACTTTTCGCCCCGTTGTGTGTGACTCGTTATTTTATTTGACCGGGTAATATCATTTATAATGACTGTATAAGTCCTCCTTATTTTTTAAATATCACAGTGTTTGTCATTTTTAGTTGCGTGTAATACTATGTTATGAAAACATATTTTTATATGCAATTGGATATAAAGCTTTTAAATTTATTATTTATGTTTTATTATTATGAATCTTTAAAAAAACATATTGCATAATTTTAAAAGGTTTTTAAAGCTTGAACACTTTTGTATATAACACATGCTTGAAAACATTTCTATTAATTTTAATTCCACATATATTTTAGAGCTTTTCTAATCTGATGCAAAGCCTGTCAAATTATGTACTCAACAAATTTAATTTAAATGACAATTTTTTTTAATAGATGTCATCATTATAACAGTTATTCATCATTATCTTAAAAATCACATTATTGTATGATTATTTTACTTACTACAATTCGTTGTACTGTATTTTGACAACACATCTGCAAAACTAATTAATAGTTATAAGTTACGATTATATAATGTAAGTACAACATTATAAATTAATTTTTATGTGATGTAGGTCAAAATAGTGATGGACACGAACACGACTCTGGCGGACTTGTTAGCTTTAAATTTGCATGAGTGCGAAGAAGAGGTTAAAAACATAGTAGATAAAGCTGTTAAAGAAATGTCTATGGAGAAGATTCTAAAAGACTTAGATCACACCTGGCGTTCTATGGAGTTCGAACAGGAAGTGCATCCTAGAACTGGATGTGTTTTGCTGCGAGCGAGCGAAGAACTTATAGAAACACTGGAAGAAAACCAAGTACTGCAATTACTATTGTTATATTGTATAATTTTTTATATCATAACAATCAAGTATAACATTATTGATTGTGATTTCTATATTTAGGTACAACTACAAAATTTGATCACATCAAAGTTCATAGCCCACTTTCTAGAAGAAGTTTCTAGCTGGCAGCAGAAATTATCTATAGCCGATCAAGTAATAACTGTGTGGTTTGAAGTCCAAAGGACTTGGACTCATTTAGAAAGTATTTTCATGAGCTCAGAGGACATACGAAAACAGCTTCCGGATGATTCTGCTAGATTTGACAGAATCGATTCCGAATTCAAGGTATATCAGTGAATTACGGGCTCAATTTTGTTCCGTCTGTGGCTGGTTTAACAATCAAATTTGCTTTATAGATACTGTCAGAAGAGATGTCTAAAACGCCGAACGTCGTGCAAGGAACTAACAAAGATGGTTTGGTCGACAAATTGGATGGTCTGCAAAAAAGATCTAGTAATCTGTGAAAAAGCGCTGGCCGAATATTTGGAAACGAAAAGATTGGCTTTCCCTCGTTTCTATTTTGTGTCATCAGCTGATTTATTAGATATATTGTCTAATGGTAACCAAGCCGAACTGGTTATAAGGTTGTGCATGCAGTATCTCATGTAGTTATTAACTTACTTATTCGGTTCTAAGTGGTATATTTGAATTTCAGACATCTTACCAAACTTTTCGATTCAATGGCTAAACTTAAATTTATTGAAAGTGAAAATAAAAAATGAAAAAGTCGCCTCAGGAATGATTGCTAAGGATGGCGAACTGGTCCCGTTTCATGGTACATGCAACTGTACCGGTCCAGTAAGTGTGTCAAAGTAAAATAAAATATATAATAAACTAAGTGTAGTAGATTTCGAAAAAAGTGTGATTTACAACACTTGTGCCTTTTTTCACTCACAGTTTGGTTACAAATCGATTTTAATAATTTTGTTTCGTTTGTGTAGTTTGACATTGATACCATATAAATTTGACTAATATCTGTCCTTGATTGTTACATGTTACGGAATTTTTCAATGACAATTCGATTGAATTGTTCTACTAATCATCTCAGATTGGTTAGGTAGCTAAGATGGCGACGCTATTTTTTTTGTTTCTTATCTCGGTAATATTAAAATTATATTATCAACTTAGCAACATCTGCTCGTTCGAGAGACACACAAGTTATTTTGTTTAGCAGTCGATTAGGTTGAAGTTCATTTGAAGTCTTTAAACACGTCATGAAATTTTTGAAAGACGATGTTTTCATTTGTCTCAATATCAATTTCATCCAGAACACATAAAGTAATTTGTTGTCAATTATGGAATCCTGATCGCCATTAAATTTAGGTATGTTAGAAGAAAAATGAAAATAAAATAAATCAATGAAGATACAATCTCTGAGTGGACTGTCTTCAAGAGAATAATAAAGTCAAAGAGTTATGTGCTTTAAAAGATATAGTGACTAGAGTAGAAAAAAGTATTTTGCCATGGTCTGGCAATCTGTAAAAGATGAATTTTTACTCTGTTAAAGATGAAATTTTTTAAATCTGTAAAAGATGAAAGGTTTACGAAACAAATCTATAGAACGAATGTGTGTGATGGAAGGGTCGGCAAGGGTCGCTCTAGAAAATTTTATGCAGACCAAATTGGTAGGATATTAAAAAAAAAGTCATATTTTATGCAGACAAAATCGATGACCTTGCACCAAAACATTGATCAATCATCAAAGTGAAGCAAGAGAGAAACACAAAAATCATACCCACGTAGAAATCTGTAGTTTCTGCCTACCCTTCTGGAAAATATGCGTGAGATTATAATAATTTTATAATAATAATTTAATAATATGAACGAAATTGAAAAATTAATATACAATGTAAGATAAATGATTGAAAAATTGACTAGTTTGACATAAACAAGTTCTAACGTAAGATATACATGGTTAATATTAATTCTTTGTGTTTCGGTTAAATCAAAAAAGTATAACTACTTATTAATATATAGATAGGTTACTTACTATACGTTATCATTTTACAGGTTGAAGTGTGGCTCAACCGTTTGCAAGATATAATGAGATCAACCATTCGTCAGTACTTCGGGGAGGCTATAGTATCATACGAAGAGAAGCCGAGAGAGCAGTGGCTGTTCGACTTCATGGCGCAGGTCTCTTTATGCGGCTCCCAAATCTGGTGGACAACCGAAGTGAATATGGCTTTCGCGAGGCTCGAGGAAGGCTACGATAATGCTCTGAAAGATTATTATAAAAAACAAGTGGCCCAACTAAGTACTTTGATAACATTGTTGATAGGAGAACTGAGTAAACAGGACCGGCAAAAAATTATGACAATATGTACAATAGACGTACATTCTAGGGACGTAGTGAGCAAAATGATTCAGAGTAAAGTCGAAGCCGGATCGGCGTTCCAATGGCAGTCCCAGCTGCGACACAGGTCACGAAGTAGAGATTTCAGGAAAATCACTTTAGCTGCACTTTGTTTGAAAGGTTATTTTCACATTCATCTCATTTTTACACAGTTCCATGTCAGTAGTGGTGTTCGAACATCTATCTCATTGTCATATCGAATATTATCGTACAAAAATATTTTTAGTCCGTAACATTATGCCCGTAGATAGTCAAACATTCGTACTTCACAAGTATCGATAATTATCTGCACGGCAATGAATAATGAATGTGCTGTGGACCAGTTAATAAGCAATTATGTCTTCTATTTCTATTGTTTTCCGTAATTTGTTCAGACTTTCAAACATTTTTTTGCTTACTTTTCTATTCAATTAATTTACAGGTGGGACGAAAAAGAATTCCATTGCTTCGCGAACATTTGCGATGCACAATTCTTGTACAGCTACGAGTATCTGGGAAATACTCCGAGACTGGTAATAACTCCATTGACCGATCGTTGTTACATTACATTAACGCAGGTATACATTGTAATGTTACAAGTCGATTTTCGAAATAATTGGCTATTTATTGTTCAAATCAAATACTTCACAGTCGCTGCACCTGATAATGGGCGGAGGTCCAGCCGGGCCAGCTGGCACCGGTAAGACGGAAACAACCAAAGACTTGGGAAGAGCTCTGGGTATAATGGTGTATGTGTTTAATTGCTCCGAACAAATGGATTACCAAGTAAATAAAAATATACAATTAGGTTTTAAGGACTGAATTTAATATTTTCTATTGTTTTAATTTTTATTTTATAAGTTTAATTAGATGAAATAATCTAAATACTTTGCCATGGCATAACAAATAAGAAACAATTCTATTTTTTTCGTATTTATATTTTATTCGCTGTTCGATAATTATTTTTAGTCTTGCGGGAACATCTATAAAGGTTTAGCCCAAACCGGAGCATGGGGCTGCTTCGATGAATTTAACAGGATTTCCGTGGAGGTGTTGTCCGTGGTTGCAGTACAAGTGAAGTCAGTTCAAGATGCTATTAGGTACGAAGAGATTTAATTTAAGTTTTTCTTAATTTTATTGTACAAAACACCATATAACAAAAGTTTTTGTAAAGTCAATTAAATACAATTTCTTTGTTATAGAGACAAGAAAACCAAATTTAACTTTATGGGTGAAATAATTGCCCTTGTACCATCAGTTGGTATTTTCATCACCATGAACCCTGGATATGCGGGTAGAACCGAACTACCAGAAAATCTGAAAGCTCTTTTTAGACCTTGTGCTATGGTCGTACCAGATTTTGAGTTGATTTGTGAAATTATGTTAGTGGCTGAAGGATTTCAGGATGCAAAAATATTGGCAAGAAAATTTATTACATTGTATACTTTGTGTAAAGAACTTTTATCTAAACAAGATCATTACGATTGGGGCTTGAGAGCAATAAAATCTGTTTTAGTAGTTGCTGGATCCCTAAAGGTACTTGTATAAAATAAAATATGTACGATGATAATCTTATAACTGATATTATTCCAAATATAACTGGTATTCCGTTTCATAACAGCGAGGAGACCCAGGAAGACCCGAAGAAGAAGTATTAATGAGAGCTTTACGTGATTTCAACATACCTAAAATTGTCACTGACGACATGCCCGTGTTTATGGGCCTGATAGGTGATCTGTTCCCAGCTTTAGAAGTTCCGAGGAAAAGAGATCTTGAATTTGAAAGAACGGTAAAACAAGCGGCAATGGACTTAATGCTGCAGCCGGAGGACAATTTCATTCTTAAAGTGGTACAACTTGAGGAGCTGCTAGAAGTACGTCATTCAGTTTTCATAGTAGGTAATGCAGGCACAGGAAAAACACAAGTCTGGAAAAGTCTTTTCAAGACTTATCAGAATTTAAGGAAAAAACCAATTTATAATGATTTGAATCCAAAAGCAGTAACAAATGATGAACTTTTTGGTATAATCAATCCGGCTACAAGAGAATGGAAAGATGGTTTATTTTCTGTAATTATGCGAGATCAAGCAAATATTGTCGGAGAAAATCCGAAATGGATTGTTTTGGACGGTGATATCGATCCAATGTGGATAGAATCTTTAAATACAGTCATGGATGATAATAAAATTTTAACTTTAGCTAGCAATGAAAGAATTGCCTTAACCCCAACAATGAGGTTAATGTTTGAAATATCAAATTTACGCACAGCAACTCCAGCTACCGTCTCACGTGCTGGTATTTTATATATCAACCCGCAAGATTTAGGATGGAATCCGTTAGTAGTATCTATTTATAGAGCTTTTTTTGGTGTTCGTGAAGAATTTTGGTTCTTAAATATATTTATTATTTTAGGTACGTTACGAGTTGGGTCGAAACTAGAAAAATTCCTGCTGAAAAATCAAATTTAGTTATGCTCTTTGACAAATATATCCCTCCTTGTTTAGAAACAGTTAGAAACAGATTCAAGAAAATAACACCTATTGCTGAAATGGCACACGTTCAAATGTTATGTCATCTTTTAAACTGTTTGTTAGTTCCTGAGCATACTCCTGCAGATTGTCCAAAAGAGTGGCATGACATTTATTTTGTATTCGCATGCGTTTGGGCTTTTGGCTCAGCTATGTTTCAAGATACAACTGTCGATTATAGAGTTGGTAAATATCTATAGAAGTTATAAAAATTGGGCTTAGCATAATTTATTAAGAATAATGACAAAAATATTTATTTTAGAGTTCACAAAGTGGTGGGTTAATGAATTCAAAACAGTGAAATTTCCAGCAGGCGGCACGGTTTTCGATTTTTATATTGATTCAGAAACAAAGCAGTTCACGCCTTGGATAGAAAAAGTGCCTAAATTCGAATTAGACTCTGATATTCCTTTACAGGTATATTGGTTTAACGTTTGTATCGATCTTTAAATTGAGTTACTTGTAATCAAATTAAAATCAAAACCTTTCAGGCTGTACTCGTACCTACCGCTGAAACTGTTAGGATAAGATATTTTCTGGACCTCCTTATGAGAAATAAACACCCAGTGATGTTGGTAGGCGGAGCGGGTTGCGGAAAGACAGTGCTTGTAAATGAAAAGCTGCAAAGGTAAGCCGGTTAAAATTCAATTTTAAATTTTTATTTCTGTTATATTTTCTTAACAAGCAATTTGTCTTTTTAAGTCTATCAGAAAACTACGCTATTCAGTCAGTTCCTTTCAATTTCTATACAACTTCGGAAATGCTGCAGAAAGTTCTCGAAAAACCGTTAGAAAAGAAAGCAGGTCGGAACTATGGACCTCCAGGAAATAAAACTTTAATCTATTTTATAGATGATATGAATATGCCGGAAGTCGATTCTTATGGTACGGTCCAACCGCACACAATTATAAGGCAGCATTTGGATTACAATCATTGGTATGATCGGACTAAATTAACCTTAAAAGACATCCACAATACGCAGTATGTGTCATGTATGAATCCTACTTCAGGTAGTTTTACTATAAATCCTAGACTTCAGAGGCATTTTTGTGTTTTCGCTATAAGCTTTCCAAATTCTGATGCTTTAAATAATATTTACCATTCAATATTGAGTCAGCACGTTACGAATCCGGAATTGAGAATCAGCCCTCAAGTCGCCAAACTTTCAGGTATTTCTGCATTTGAAAATAAATACTTTTAGATTCTATCTTTTTTTTGTATCTACAATCCTCAAAATGTTCACAGAAAATGTTGTGGCAGCATGCATAATTTTACACAATAAAGTGAGCCAAGTTTTTTTACCCACTGCAATAAAATTCCATTATATATTCAATCTGAGGGATTTGTCGAATATTTTTCAGGTATTTAATATAACGATTTAATATATCGTGCGTTTATATTGTACATTGGAAGATTTTGTTGTTTGTTTATCCAAGTTTAGGTTGTATTATAATTATAATTTCAGGGTTTCTTATTCAGTACAAACGAATGCCTGGAAAATCCTCCTGACATAATAAAACTCTGGCTTCATGAAACCCATAGAGTATATGGTGATAAACTGACAGAAGAGAAAGATATTGATGCATTTTTAAAAATGCAAATGGATATATGCAAGAAGAATTTTGAGGTAATTATTTTGATATCGTTGTGATGTCTAAAATCATATTATAATGAATGTTATGTTATGTTGATAAAATAACAATTGCTGTGACTAAATAATATTTTTTAGGATATAGACGAAGGCGTTGTCTTCGAAAAGCCAAATATTTATTGCCATTTTGCCGGTGGCATAGGAGAGCCTAAATATATGCCCATAACTTCTTGGGCACAATTAAGTAAGTTGCTGACAGAAGCAATGGCCAGCTATAATGACCTCATAGCTGCAATGAATTTGGTTTTATTTGAAGATGCCATGATGCATATATGCAGGTTCGTTAATTCACAAAATTATATTTACAATATATATAACAATATATATATATATTTATCCATACAATATATATTTATCCATATATATTTTTTGTTTCAATAATTCTTAATTTAGATTCTTTTTTTAGGATAAATCGAATTTTGGAAAGCCCTCGAGGGAGTGCTTTATTAGTGGGAGTCGGTGGATCTGGAAAACAATCACTTTTTCTCGGCTCGCTGCTTTTATTTCAAGTTTGGAAGTTTTACAAATACAATTGAAGAAGGGATATGGTGTTGTAGACCTCAAAGTAAAATTTATTAAGTCTCTAAAGTTTCATGTGGTATGAAAAATGGTTCGAAATTGACTTTAATTGTGTTTTCAGAAAGAATTATCTGGTTTATATATAAAAACTGGACTCAAAAATGTTGGCATTATGTTTTTAATGACAGATGCCCAAGTTGCCAATGAACAGTTCCTCGTGTTGATCAACGATTTGTTAGCATCGGGCGAAGTTGCTGATTTATTCCCAGATGACGAAGTTGAAAATATCATCGGCGGTGTCAGGAATGAAGTACGAATTCCACAATATTAACAACTAAAAATGTTATCGTTTCATCGAATCACTTCGTCGTCAACAGCATTCATTCAATTTTCTCATCAACCTTTAAATTTGCAGGTAAAAGGTGCTGGATTACCTGATACGCGGGAAATTTGTTGGAAATTTTTTATTGATCGTGTTCGGAAACAGCTTAAAGTTGTTCTATGTTTTTCACCTGTTGGGTCCACTTTACGAGTGAGGTCTCGAAAATTCCCAGCTCTGATTAATTGTACTTCAATTAACTGGTTTCATGAGTGGCCACAGGAAGCTTTGGTATCAGTATCGATGAGATTCTTAGAAGAATTACAAGTTCTACCGGTACTGTTTCAAATAGATGATTCATTTTTGTTTACGATAAATTATAATTCAATGACTATTCGATTCACAGGTTTCATTAAGAGACTCGATAGCCCGTTTTATGGCGTATGTTCATACTTCAGTAAATACTATATCTAAAGCATATTTAGCAAACGAACGAAGATATAATTATACAACTCCCAAAAGTTATCTCGAACAAATTAGTCTCTATTCAAAGCTTGTTAATAATAAAACAAGCGAACTGCAGGCTAAAATTCTAAGGTGAATAAAAAAAATATTTATATTGTGTATTTAAAATTCAATATTTATTATTCCTTACAAAATAATTTTGCTTGTACATAACAGGTTAGAGAATGGTCTTGATAAATTGAGAAGTACTGCAAGTCAAGTGGATCAATTGAAAGCTAAATTGGCAATCCAAGAAATAGAACTGCAACAGAAAAATGAAGCTGCCGATAAACTGATCGAAATAGTGGGGATTGAAACAGCTAAAGTGCAAAGTGAAAAGGCATTAGGTAATCACGCCATTATTAATATACAATCTATAATCGATTAAAGACTAATAAATTGAAATCACTAAAACGAATTTATTTTTCTATTTATTATAATGAAATTCTAGAACTGCTGTATGGAAGTTGATAACGTTTTATGTGACATATACAGCAGCATTTAGAAACACAAGTAACCAAACGTAGGCAGAGTATTAATTTTCGACCGAAAACGATTTTGAATATTCACAAATTAATATTTTATCTTCAGCTGATGAGGAAGAAGAAAAAGTTGCTTTAATAGCCGAGGAAGTGTCTAAAAAAGCAAAAAGACTGTGAAGAAGATCTCATCAAAGCTGAACCAGCTTTGATAGCCGCCCAGGAAGCTTTGAACACATTGAACAAAGCAAATCTAACAGAATTGAAGTCATTTGGTTCCCCTCCTGGAGCGGTAACAAATGTTACAGCTGCTGTTATGGTATTATTAGCGCCTGGTGGCAAAATTCCGAAGGATAGAAGTTGGAAATCAGCTAAAGTAATTTATTGTTTTTTTTTAATTTAGAGATTTTTGTTTCATACCAAAAATGATTGCAAAACATGTTTCTTAATAGATGACGATGGCAAAAGTGGACGTTTTCTTAGAAGCCCTTATAAATTATGATAAAGAAAACATTCATCCTGATGTTATTAAAGCTATACAGCCCTATTTAAAAGACGCGGAATTTGAACCAGGTTCGCATGATTTCTAATTTTTTAATTATCGTTTCTTGAAGTCATTCATAAGTAAATCTTGTACTTTTACTTTTTTTACAGAATTTGTTAGATCAAAGTCGGCCGCAGCGGCCGGACTATGCGCCTGGGTCATTAATATTATTAAATTTTTCGAAGTATTTTGTGATGTCGAGCCTAAAAGAAAGGCATTAGCAGCTGCAAATGCCGAATTGGCGGCCGCTACTGAGAAACTTAGGGCTATTAAATCTAAAGTTGCGGTGAGTGAAACGTTAAATTAGTCTAGAAAAAACAAGTGCTTAAAAGTTCACGAAATTCATATTTTACAAAATTGTTTCAGTCTCTAGAAGAACAACTGGCAACACTTACGGCGGATTTTGAAAAGGCTACAGCAGAGAAACTTAAATGTCAGCAAGAAGCGGATGCAACTAATCGAACAATTCAGCTCGCCAATAGACTAGTGAACGGGCTGGCCAGTGAAAATGTGAGATGGGCAGAATCAGTTTCCAAGTACGTAACATTCTCGTTTAGGTCATTGAAAACCTTTAGCTTCTATAATTGCAATATTATATAAACTTACGACAATTTTCAGTTTCATGCAACAAAGTACAACGTTACCTGGTGATGTGTTACTGGTTTGCGCATTTATATCCTATGTTGGTTGTTTTACCAAACAATACAGATTGGATTTGTTACACAAAAATTGGCTTGTTTTTCTTAAAACTATAGAGGTATTTCGATTTATTAAACTATTTATTAATATTCAAAAAATATATATGACTTTCGAAGCTCTTGAGATGCATAATATTTTTTTTTAGCCACCGATACCTATAACTGAAGATTTAGATCCATTGAAAATGTTAACTGACGATACTACAATTGCAATGTGGCAAAATGAAGGACTTCCTTCAGACAGAATGAGTACCGAAAATGCAACTATCCTGTCTAATTCTGATCGTTGGCCACTTATGATTGATCCTCAAGTACGAAATAAATAGTAGTATACTGCTTAATGGTTTGTATATTTTGAACGTTACTACTGAAATCATTAATGTTTCAGTTGCAAGGCGTGAAATGGATTAAACAAAAGTATGGCGATAATTTGAAAATCATTCGATTAGGCCAAAAAGGTTATCTTGATACTATAGAAAAAGCAATCATTAAAGGAGACACCGTCTTACTAGAGAATATTGG
>BGZK01002262.1:0-68637 GCA_005406025.1 Eumeta japonica | reverse complement strand
CCAAAAAATAATGAACAATGACGAAAAATACTAGTATTATTGTGGAAAAAGCGTGGGCGCTTTGTTGCCACATTTTCGTATATAGAGCAACTCACACCTTTTCCACAATAATACTAGTACTTTCGTCATTGTTCATTATTTTTTGAGTTGATATTAAGGATTATTTTTCTTTTTAGTTTACTGTGCTTTAAAAGCGTGCTTTTTAGTTATTTTAAACTATATTTATTTTTCACTTTTTAGTTCAGTTGATTGGTAAAAATTTGTAATTATTGACAATACAACAATAGTTGAATTATTAATAATGCTTATTACTGTTACTAAGTTCTATTACAAAACAGTAATAGAATTTAGTAACAGTAATAAGCCACTTGCTCTCACGCAGACGATACGTGACAAAATTATTCGATCCTGGCGATCCTGATCAGGATAAGAGGATAAACTTATTGAATTATTATATTGTCACCAGTTCTTGATATGTGTACAAAGTTTAAATTAAATCTGTTCGTGTAAAATGGGACGAAATCAAGTGTAAAGGAGTCGGTTACATACATACATACATACGTACGTACAGAAGCTAATAAAAGCGTGTTAATAAACCCTTAGTTTCTGCTTATTCACGACAAATTTTGTTTCGGTTAGCAGTTAGATTTCTTTTTATTATTTTATAAAATACTGGATTACTAATAATGAAAATAACTCAAGTAAAACATACCTATATCGAAGTTTTGACTTATATTCAAACAACCGCTGGTCTAAGAGTATTGTTCTGACAGTGGTGTAATAAACAACTTCCGTAACAATTGATGTTTTCATCTCTTTCCTCCAACGATAACCCGCTCGCTTCATACACATTTGATCGTGATCTCAATAGCACTTGTTAATTTTTTTTGGATGCTTAACAAAAACTGCTCAATGAGCAAACCTGTTTTTGTTGTTTACAAAATTTGTTTCCTTCGACTTTTACGTGAATATTTACTTTACTAATCCCTAATAAATAATTTTATAACAATTTCATAACCAATAAAAGAGTTTGTGATTTTATATTTTTTTAAAATCATTATTTTAAATACTAGCCACATCCCAAATACGAAATTTGTAGATATGTTAGAATTACCTAAGAACTTTGATGATAGGCACGCTTGTTCATCACGAGTGAGTGTGTAAACACCTAACGAAAGTTTGATGGTAGATATTTTCAAACTACGTTAACTATGAACTAATGATTTTGAAATTCAGTTAAGCTTTTCAAGTACAATATTGACCGTGATTTTTAGGCTTTATCTTGCTTCTTAAAAGATCTCGTGGTGACAGCCACTGCTCGATTTGGTAAACTTACTACCGTATTTCCGGACTTCGAATAATTTTTGATCGGCGTTATGTATCAGAACGATTAATAAAATTATCAAAACGTAAAACGAGTTTATTTAGTGCTGTAGCGTGCGACGGTGGGTTCATCATTTAAAGAACGACACACAAAGATTAAACAAATCAGTTTAATGTCCACCAGTGTACACGCAAACATATTATTTAGAGGAAATACCTTAAAATTATATAATTACATTGAGTTTTGCAATAACCGTACACATGTCAAGCGGGCTGCGGCGGGACTGCCCCGGTGCGCGCGTTCGGCTTTTAACGGCTCCCGACTCGAATTGTGCCGAAGTTTACCGAGCGTATACCGATGAATATTTGTATTTAAAATAAATGACAAGTGCGTGCTACAGTACTTTATATGGTTAAGTGTGCACAAATTCCCTACTCATTACCGCAATTTATGTATGAACACGATCTAGCGCACTTCTCTAAGACTATTTTGAGGACTATTTGTAAGTGCTTTGAACATTTAAGAAAATACTTTGAAGACTTTCTAATGCCTTGAAATTTCTAGTTGGATTACGTATTAATTATTTCCTTGTTTTTAAAACCAGTTAAACGAAATTATTTCTTAGTTTCAGGGAATATTATTCTAAATTATAAATTAGCCATATTTAAATTTTATTAATTTAGTTAAAAAACTTAAATAAATTCATTTAATTCAATTCAATTCATCAAAACCAAAAAAAGAAAAATCTAATATCTATAATATAGTTGAAATCTCAAAATAGAAATTACAGATTTATTTATTTCTAATTATTATTGTAATGAAGCAATCAGATGTGTCGTGAATTATCAATTTATATAATAGAGTTAGGAGTCAGAAATAGAATTACAAACTGGATTTTATTAAGCATAAATAAAATTAGAAGCCTGGTAACTAACCAATTGTTTGTTCTTCAATGAGATTAATTTCATAATAAGAGTTTTAACCTAAATAAATAAATGCCTTTTGTCTGAAATCTTTTTATTGCTATAATTTTATTCTTTGAATTAATATATTAAGAAAATTGACAGAGATCCGAAAAATCGCTTTACTTTCTCGTCTTCATGAAATAAGAGCTCAGCCTACCTTGAGTATTCGTTTATAAAAAAACAATTATACAATACATTCGATTGGCATTATCATTACTTAGAGGCAAATAGAAATGCTTGTGAACGAGAATGAACGTGACTTTACGCAAATCTTTCTTAAAGTCATGTTCCAAACAGTCACGAGATTGCGTTTATGTAATTATTGATAAACGGAGAGAAGTCAGGATAGGACATCTTAACGGTTAATAGTAGACTAAGTCATAAGCTCAAATCTGTATTAATTCTTGATAAATCTGCTAGAAATATGAGTCACAACTCATAGGTTTCTGAATGACGTTTAGAGAAATGTAGTAAAATGGTTTTATAGCACACGAAAAATTGCAAAATTTAACAATAAATTATAACGGAAAAGAAGGCATTTAGTTTTTTTATTAATAATTGAGTAGCTATTAAGAATGAAGAAATTTACAAGAGAAATTTGAAGAATTTAAGACGATAAATTGAAAGATTCTTAATTAAGAAGAAATTTCCTATAAAAATGTCTCAACTTCCAGGACTCTATTTATAATATGACGCTGAATGTAGGGCTCTGCGCGACCGCTATGGCGTGAATGGGCTACCTTAAAGCGAAGCCACCACATAAAATATCCACATATACATCTACATGTAAACTGTGTATAGGTAGCTCATGTTTTTTATATAATTTTTAAATGCATTCCCTTTTATAGTTTCGAACAACCTTTAAAGAATCATATTAAAAGTGGCCTGAGAGAGTAACTTTTATAAAATAAATATTTTTACTTAAAATCAGTGAAACACATTTTTTGGGGTACAAAATTTTATCGTGATGAGTTTTAAAATAAAACCTAAATAAATTACGACTATTTTGGAATTGTTAAAGAATATTGAGGGAATCATAAAAAAAATTTAAAATACCTTTTGCATTGGCTTTGATTCTTACATTCTGATATTATTCAATGAGGAGTAAATGAAGAAGTCATACTTCTTTCTTCGAAGCGTACCTTTGCATATGAAAAATGCAAAAATAAATAACGATTAAAAAAAAATTTGAAAAGCGGTTAACCCTGTAGGCCAGCCCTGAAACTTCCCGTTATTTTCGAGTTCGAAACTCTCTAAAATATACAGGATTTGACGCGATTTTTTGAACAAAAAATTTTGAGAATGCGAATTTGATTCGATAGAGAATTTTAGATTTTTTTTAAAGAGATACTTTTATTGTTTTTGATATCTCTTGAACAGATTAATTGATTTTGACTGAATAGTGACAGTCAACGCAGGTTTTAAAATTCTATAATATAATTTAAAACACGTATTTAATTAGATACAAATTTTTGGAGTATTTTGAATAAATCACTTGTTGCGATATTTTCGTTCACAATATCTCACGAACAAATCAACTGATTTTGACCGGCCCGGTGGCGATTGATGCGGGTTTTTAAATTCTATAAAAGTACTCAGAACATGCTCTGAATTTTCAAATTTAAGACAAAATGTTAAAAATGAATGCTTTAAATCGCTTGTAAGATTGGTTTCGTTTAATTTTCAAACGAACACGTATCGATAGAGTCTAACAGCAACACGTGTGTGTAGGTGACGGTAATATGGCGTTACCTAATTATTGACGTCTAGTTTATTGGTATTAATATACGACATTGTTGAATTGCTATTGTCAATGACTATGGAACCCTTGAAATGAAGTTTATCATTTGATTGTAAATAAAATAATCAAATAGAAAAAACTTAGAACAAAAAAACAAATAAAGGCAAAAAAAAAATAGCGGAGGATTTGAACAGAATATAATTCCACCAAATATATTAATCAAAAAACTATGAAATACTCAAAAATAGAAAAAGTTTCAGACATTCCTAAAGCGTAAGAATAACCTAATTGTATATATTAACCGACTTTAAAAAGAAAGGAGGAAGTTCCATGCGGCCGCTAATGGTAATGGCGGTAAGTACGTGTTGCATAATTTCGAATAATTGGTCTTCAAAGTTTTCGTCACATTTTAATCTTTCCTGACTGGTTTTAATAACATATTAAAATTCTGTTATTTAAATGTGTAGTCTAAGTACCGTATTATTTTAATGTGTAATCATTAAATATGTATTTCTATTAGAATACCTTTAAGCTATAAAAACTCTTTTACGTCTAGTATCATTTTGATAACTTTAGCATCATTTGCTTAATATGGCCGCAGTAAGTTTCAAACTACTCTTTTATCGTAAGAAGCAACTTAATACAATAGCAATGTGTGTAGTAACTGTTGATTAAATCTTAAATTTAACAAATTTTGCTTAAAAATAAACGCTTTATGCATGTATAGTTACTCTTGATATGTTAAATGATCAATGCTCAAAAAATGGTTTAAAAAAAAATCACCCTCTTCCTCCTCACCTCCCTCTGCCAGTCCGATTTCCACCATCAGATATTCCATTCTCTTCCAAGAGATCGGCAACGCACTGGTGACTGCTATGGGGTTGCCAATAGCCTTGGCTGGCGGTAAGCTCTGACGGCTCGTCTTCTCGTTTGCTTGCCGCTTGCAGCTCGCTACTAAAAAAAAATGGATTTTGCTTATTATAACCGCAGTATCTGTATTTACTGCTTATATCATTAGCACAAGTAAGACATGAATGATGATACCGCAATTAGAAACTTCTCGTAAATCCGGTTACAGTTGTCATGCGAAGTAAAACTTGTCGTTAAATCGACTTATCGCAGTGTTATCCTTATTGACAAACAAAGGTTCCAATACAAATTTTAAAATGGCATTACATGAAATCGTAGACCTCATTGCGCTGATTCTAAATGAATGTTTAATTCAATTATGGATAAAAATGCTACTGCTGTACGCGCGACGATAAGTACCAAAAAAAATTCTGAAAACGGTTGACTCTGTACGTTATGCCTGAAAATTTTCTCTAAGATATTTATCGATGTGTTTATGAGCTTTTTAAGGGGTTATCTATGAATTTATGAGGTCAAATATTTTAAACGTGGTTGACCCTTCGCCATCTCTGAAACTTCTTACTAGTTTCGAACTCAAATTATTAAAAAATAAAAAGCAGTAAATTATCGAGCGCATCATGCTCAAAAGATCGATTTTAATGCTTTTATAAGCTCACTAAGCTCAAAAATATAGTTCTTATAAGTTTTGAGCTCTTCGAGTCTAAAATTATGTATTAATAAAAAAAGGATTTTTTTTTAAATTTTTCAACTACAATATCTTTGAAACACTTGATTTGATTTTGATCTGCTTTATGGCATTCAACGCAATTTTTTAAACAGAAAAAGATGACCGAGCACCAAACAACTTTGAAAAAGAAACATTTTAAAAAAACCTTTTTTTTTTTAGAATTTTTTTTTAATAGTATTTCTCGAACAAACCAACTGATTTTGATGCAATTTTGGACGATGGACGCTGCTTTTAAAGGAAATCATTGGTTATATTTTAGAGTTTATATGTAGAGTAGTTTAACAGGTATTCTAAAAAAAATACATTTTGAATCAATATTGATGAATTAAGAAACGATCGACATTGATTTTTAAGGAAAAAACTGGTTAGATCTCGGAATTTATAGGTAAAACAATTAACAAAATATTGAAAAATCACTTTTAAAATAGATTTTTCTCGAACGATATCTCTTGAATAATAAACCAATTATTACAGCTTACAGCAATTGATGCAACTATTTAGGGAAAAACACAATTAGATTTTGGTATTGATCAGCAGCCTGAGTCATATCAAAATAAATTTTTCAATAACCTTATTTTTGTGATTTCTTAAAACTTACCTTGCAAAACTATTTCGATGTTGGAAGTCCAAGTTAAGTGGATCTCTTTTGGATGTAAGATGTGTTTCGATCGGTGAACCCATTCAAAAGTTATGAAAGTTTTGTATAAAAAAATACACACGCCCTAACACGCGTACACACGCGAATTCACGTACGCAAACGCAAACGCGCTAGCACACGTACACAAACAAAATCACTCGAAATGGTCGAAATAGATTCCTAGGACTCTAAAATGTCAAAATCTGGTGTAAACTTGAATTTCGAAAATAGGGGCGAAAACAATAACTTTTCAATTTTACAGAAATTTTCAATTTTCATAGCGGAAAGTTCAATATGTATGGATGAACATACTGATGTTCATCTGAACATATTTAAACACATGCGAAGTAGCTAAATGAATTATAACTCAAAAAATCCCGCTTACAAAAATCTAGTTAGTTGTTTTTAGAGTCGGTTCCAGTTATAAATTTAAGACAAAAGAATATAAAATCTATAAAGACATAAATATGGAACTCGAGTTATACATTTAAAATGATATCTTCTTCTGAGGAAGCATTACTTCACTTGATTTATCTTTAGCTAGAGCCGATTTCAAACCCAACTAATTTATTTAAAGAGGTTTTTAATTCGGATTTTATTTTTATAAAAGTTATTTTTAATATGCATAATAAAATATATTTTAATGTGAGTGGCGATGTTACGATAAATAATAACAACGGTTATAACAATAATAAAATATAGGATGTGCTGTGCTACTTTATTCCCGTAATATCCTCGAAGCGTTCACGTTTCGAATACAATTTCCAATACAAACAGTTACGTTACACGACACGGCCGGCGTCCTGCGCGCGGCCGTTAGCGGCGCGTCTCGCCGAGGGGGAGAACGTTTGGAATCTCTGTAAAGTGCCAGTTCCGAGTTCTTTCATGTCCGGAGGCCCGAACTAACACTCCTTAGAAATGAAGAGATTGCCTAAATAGTGGCGTAACAATTTTATCGTGTCGCGACACAGCTGGTGCCGCCGCCTCCCTCCGGCCTTTCTCATATAAAACGCGGTATTGGGAACATTACAGATGATTTGCTCCACCAATAATCCCGTTAGGACGGCGTGTGCCGGCGCCGGCGCTCAGATGTATCTCTGTTTTCAGCGTTCCAACTTTATCCTGTCGGAGCTGAACGAGCCGTTCCGGTAACTTTATTGACGATCCGGTCAAATGTAGCGGAAGTCTATATAAACATTAACGGCGAACGCTCATAGGCCGTGCCGATGCGTAAAGATTTATGTGAGGCTTCGTACGTACCTCGTATTAGATATTTCTAATTACATTTTTTTTTGTCCCATTAATAGGATTTAGTCAAGTGGTTTTATATCGTGTTATTTGCAATGTTTCAAGTTAAAATAACTAAAAATATTACTTTTGAAATACTGATACATGGGAAGTTATTTACTCAATATTGGTGGAGAAGTGGATAATAAATTTATAACAGCTATTTATTTAATAACAACTTGTAATGATTTAGCAATAAATGTATGTTCCAGTGGGTATTGAATACCATAAATTCTTTTGTTACGTTTATTTTAATAAGTAGACAATTGTAGGCAAAAATTAAAAATTTGATCCCAAAGTTATTAAGTCAAGGTATATGTGTCATACCTTTGATATTAGGTGATTCCTACAACATGGCAAAAACTTCTTTTTTAACACCAAACAGTGCAAATAACGTTTTAATACAGAACATTTTTATTACTAGTAGAATTAATGTGGCTTTAATATAATTTAGAATTATCACTGTTGTACTTAAGTTATATTAATCACTTCGTTATGTAACTTACTAATAAAGCCAACGTAATTAAATTTCTTTGGTAAAAAAAATCTTTTTTATCAGCAGCAAATCGGATGATTATATTAAAAAAATGTTTCTCCTGCGAAAATCTAATTACATTTCACATTGTCAGTTTTTATTTATTTGTTATAAGCATGTTAGAAATGAAATTTCAATTGCGACGAGTGAGCTCATTTAGCTTATAAGCAAACATTATTCAGTTTCTCTAACGAAATTTGTGACTAAATAAGTGGTATCATAACTGAATTGTGCTTGCAAAGTCGACCGATAACGCGATTTGCGCGTGCCCTGACGACCTTACCGCGTATCCCTGTATCTAATTTTATGATATTCGAAAAGAGTTAAAAGCTCTATTTCTAAACGAAATATTGAATAATATCTTATATTCCTCATTCATAACTAAATATTTTATTCCTTTAGAGTTTAAATATGATCTTTAGTCAATAGAAATTTCGTCACAATGAAAAATTGTGTCTTAATACTTTCTAAAAATTTCAAACTTTTTGCTATGAATATTATGAGGCTGTTCATTCGGATAATTTATTCTCCATTTACATAGATCAAAGATTTTTGACGTGACAACGTCTTAAATTAGGTTGCGGCTGGGAGTCACTTTGAAAAAGTGTAACGCTCGGTAACGTAACGATGAGTCACCGAACGAGAGAGGCCCGCCGAATGCCTTGCGTCTCTCTCCCACTCAACTATGATCGGTCTGCCGCGCGCAGCACTAGAGAATTAGTGCATAGCTTGCAAATGTATTGCAAGTTATTGTATGTATATTTGTATATAAATACGTATGTATGTGTAAAGGTAAAAATAAAATTTTGTTAATATGAAATTCAGTGCGAGATTCTTTGTATAAATTAATGTTTTAAATATAATTCTTTGTATAAATAAATGTTTTAAATTGTTACTATTATTTCATCCTTCTTCCTACTATACGAATGAATATTCACATTAAAATGATTTTACCATTCAAAGTCGTTGTCACGTAAAACTTTCGCCCGTATACCGACTTTACAGGCAACCAAATTTTTTTTTTATCTTTTAGAATTTCATCAATTGTCAACCGATAGGTTAAAGTTCAAATTCTAAATTCAAAATGTTCTTGTCTATTCGGTAAAACTATTAAACTCTTTATAAAACGTTTTATACCCTTTTTGGTAGAGCATTTCATCTTATATATAAATCTAAATGTCTGTATGTTCGTTTCCTATGCTATGTGAACTGTTCATCTATTTTAGTTGAAATTTTGGCGTTAATTTGTACGCGTGAACGGGAGGTTTCTGAAAAAAAAAAACTATTTGTTCCGAACTTTGTAGACGAATTTATGATATCGATCCGAGCTACTGATATCTTATTTACAATTCAACGGTGTTATAATTTTAAAAATACATTTTGTTTTAGATGACGTTGTTGTGTATGCGTGCGTGCGTTTGCGCGTGGGTGCGTCTGTTGTAGTTTCCAGTTCCCAAATTGTTCCTAAATCCCGCTCATCAATTTCTCGATCTTAATCCTGGTTCCACACTTGATCCCTGCCCTGGTTCCGTGCTCAGTTACGATCTGGTTCCGCTCTCAATCGCGCTTTAAATTTCGATTCAGCTGTCTATCACGCTTACAATTTGGACGACAACGAAGCATATCCAATTGGCATATGAAGGAATCGCTCAAAAATAAAGTACTTTTTTATGAATAAAAAATTTTTAGAATCTGTGTAGTAGTGCTGTTCAACGGTAGAAGTACGGCGACGAAATCTGAGGCAAATTTGCAAGTTAAGTAAATAAACTGAGTTTAAATATGAAAGCATGAGCTTATTTGAATGCAACGACGAGATATTTTTTTCCATCAATCAATTTACTACTTTTTGAATTTTGCATAAAGTTTATACATAAACATTTACAGCAATTACCTCAAATAATTCTAATGCAAATTAGAAAATATATATCCACCTATAAACAACGTAGTTGACTTTCCATGCAATTTATTGCTTATAGATCGCTACCAGCAATAGAAGGTAATATTGGTTAAAGACGTAAATAATATTTCAAGAACTCACACAATAAAAGGTAGGAAGATTAAGATGCTGACTGTGGTGTTCTTAAAGTTCCTAAATGCATGGTCATCAATCAAACTATTTATAATTGTAAGTTACCGAATGCGGCTGCTTTTCTAATGCTGTATGTAGTATTTCCTCATTTGTGATGTGGATTTCGCGATGTAAATTAAGAATTTTTGGGGTTATGGGGCGTGAAATATAACGCATAAATGAATAATTTCGTGGTCTACGGGCCCACAAATGCATAACAGAGAGAGCTATATTTTAAATTTTGAAACTCTCGAAAACGTATTACGTATATTTTAGAATTTTTGACCTCAAAAATGACGGAAATTTTAGAAATTGGCTTACAAAAATAATTATTTTTATTCTATTTTAATAATGTTACATAAAAGAAAAAAAAAGTTTTTTTTTTTATTTTAGATAAGTACTGATGCAATAACTTTAAAAGTAGATTCAAAATTAACTATCAAGATAAAATAAAGTACTATTTTATTCTTTTAAGCCCATACTATTATAATTGACATTAGGAATTTCATATACAAGAGATGATGGTAGAATTAAGGTGACAAAAATTTTTGATGAAACCTGAAATCACATATTTTTTATACAATATTCTTTCCTGTGACCGTCATTGGAATAAAAAATAGATGTTAGAGTACTCTAACAGAAAAAAATAAAATCGGTTATGTATAACAGTAATTTTAAATTATTAGCCATATTAACAACCATTGCATTTGGTATTAAAATTAAATATAGGTAGTGTTTTTATATTTACACAAGACATTTATGATAAGTTGATAATATCTGTACATAACCGATAATTCCACTTAAAAGAATTATTTCTATTAACTAATTATATAATATAGTACAAAGTGTTTTCGATGTAAATTTTTAAATTAGAAAATATTCCCACGTCTTCGCAATTTTCATCTAATTTAACTTTATTAACAAGTTTAAGCGAAATTTATTCACTATGTACTCTAAACTTAAAACTTATCAACGTCTCAAGGTTCGCCTTTTGTTTCATTTAAAATCTAAATCCGTCCTATCTATACATCCTTATTTCATCTAGACTAAGTTACGATAAACGGGTACCCTTCGCCCTACCTAATTCGCCTTTCTGGGCACAACGTCAAGTTCACGAGCGGAAACAATAACGGAAGGGGGAGCTTCGTTATTGGCATTTAGAGGACGTACCGAACGCACAGCGATATTAAACGATATCGCAGTGGAAAATGCTCGGCTGTGTTTACAGGCATTCCTCTCTCCGCTTAGGAAATGGCTCAACGGGATATATTGCAATCTAAAAAACGGTCTTATTGAAAACGTATGCCGGGGCCAGTATTTTGTATACTTATGCTACTTAGGCGAGCCTCTGTGGATAACAAAGAAGGGTCTATTTATGCCCGACGTTCAATACAACTCAGTCATGCCTTTTTTTCTTTCTTGCGCGGAGAGAGGGTGAGGAATGCCGTAACGACACCGGGTAGCGTGGGATTGAAATCCACTAAAATAGCCACAATTCAATGCGGCTGAAAGTTTTAACTGTTTCGTCGAACGTAGCCGACTTGTGGGATGATGATGGTAAGGGATGCGGCCGGTAGTGACTGCCGCATAGCTGTTTTTCATGGAATCAGTTCGACATACAAAGTCATTATATAGACAGTCGTCAGAATTGCCTCTACACGCATGCATAAACATACACAGACACAGAGAGAGAGAGGTCACTGACAATGATTGAAATAGATCCCTAGACCTTAAAACGTGAAAATCAACCGAAACTATTTTCTAATATTATGAAATTTTCACCATTTTCACAGCGGAAATTTAAAAATAATGTCGTAAGACTTAAAGAACAGCGTACACACAGGGCGTCCACGGCCTGTGGTTTTATGTTATACAGTTGTTGCTCATCTTAAATCAGTATAAATTGTGTCAATTATAAAAAAAAATTAGGTAAGGTAACATTTATTTTATTATATTGATAAGCATGTATAACAATATAAATTAATAAAACAGTATAAGAATAACGGGACGTAGCCCAGCCGCTTAGTTATGTATGTATGCTGCAGTAACGCAAAAAGACCGCAGCTCAGCCTCGACATCTGCTCAGAGAGCAAATCGCTGATTTTCAGCCACAATCAAGGAGAATCCGCGGTCAAAACCACTGATGAACTGTCTACTGTTAGCGCTCGATGACGCATGCATTGCTTTTACTACAGATGATTAACAGGTCTTCAATCTGCTGTATCGAGTATGACAGCCAACAAGAATTTGTGCATGTAAATAGACAACAAATTGAAATAGTATTTATAAATATAACAAATCATTAAAAATCACAAAAATAATAAATAAATTGATTTACATAATCATAAATTAAATACAGAAATGGTCTGTGTTATTTTATTCTATTAAGGATTGAGTAAGGTTTTTCATAATGCCTATATAATAAAATGCCATTACGCATCCGAAATGGAAGTAAATTTCTCGTTAAACTTTCAAAATTTCAAATGCTCACCATTTCCAAACTAATTACTCTAATTAGCTCATCTTCGAACCTCTTTAAGGTAATTGCCTATGAAATAAGTGTGCCAAGTTTTATTAAAATCCCTTGAGAATTACGGACGCTATCGTGATGACAAGCCGTGTCATATCCCATTATCTATATATTTTCAAAAGTTTATATATATATATATATATATATATATATATATATATAAGCTTTTGATAATATAATATAATAATTTATAATAAAATATAAATTATTATATTATATTGTATTTTGTTATATTATATTTTGATAATATAAACTTTTGAACCAATGCTATTTTATGAACCTCCTAGGCTACAGAGAATATAATATGACAAAATATCTGCAAAGTTTCTTCATGAAACCAAATACCAAAGTTAGATTTATAAAGAAATCTACTAATAAGTTACACATGCCACTTTTGCCACCTACGCAAGGCGTAATGGAATTTAAACAATCAATTTGGTGTTTAAATTTCATTAGATTTGTATTATAAAACCATACATACCTCAACGAATTCCAATACGAAATTTCAAATTTTTGGTTTTTTGTACAAAGGTGGAAGATTACGTTAATGTATTACATAGCACTGTAATATTATTGAAAAACAATAACAAATCAATTACTAATTCATTGTTACTCTATTAATGACAAAACCATAATTTACCAATATTAAAAACGGTGTCTAGGCAAATGGCCTAAGAGTCAGTGTGTAGTTAAATTTTGAAAATGTCGTATTGTTAAGAGTCAGGCTCTTCAAATTGCAAATAATATCGTTCAATATTTACTGCCAACACCCCAAAAATTGGCTCGCTCTACACAAAACGCTTTTGAAATCAGACTTTATTATTTCAGCTCGTACTAGCGGCACCAATCGACCGCCTAAGCTTATGTGTGCACTCGTGTTTTACGAGTCTCAATATTTTAAATCTCGGAAAAAAAAAAAGGAATTGTGTATTCACACAGACACAGGCATATGCACGTAGTTTTAAGAATGAGATTTGGTATATTGCGTACGATAATGTACACATAAAAATGTCCACAAGGTACTTAGTCAAAAATGTTTTGGCCGTTGATTAAGGGTCATAATATACATGGCAGTGACATACAGCAGCATCAGAAATAGGAAGGGTAGGTAAGGTTTCCTTCATTCTCAGTGTGATGATTTGATATAAGCTTTTGGTTTGAAATTTGTGTAGATAAACGAAAAACATTATGTGCTTTAAACAAAATCAACTCTCGCCCGCCGTTCCAGCCGTATGAATGTCGATTCAACCTTATTATATTAAGGAATCCATCTGTCCATCATGACCACGATTACGGTCGTGCTCTCCATTTCATTTCCCATTCCACTACACGTTTCGATCTCAGTCACGTTATCGATTCTAATCGCAGTCTCGATATCCATAAATTTTATATCCCGATCATCCATTATATGAATTGTACGCTCCTCAGTTTAACTTGTGTAAAACAATATTAAAGTTAAACTCAGATTGAACCCTACTGGAACTAATATTTGTTGGGAAAAAAAAGTCATTTCATCATTAAAACTATCCATAAACCAGATTTTATCTAAATCGGATAAGCAATTATAGAGTTAGTTATAAAAAACCATACTTTTTTCCGGAACAAAAAATAATCAAAGACATCTCAAAGCATCTGTATACAAAAGTCGCGTCGCTCCGTCGCTCTATTGCAGCACGAAAAAACGATAAAGCAACAAACACACTTTGGCATTTATAATATTACTAAGGATTACTTAATAAAAAAAATCACTATTGATGAAAATTAATAATAACAGTTTTATGGCTCGATTTAGAATAGCCAAATTTCTCATTGTGAGCTTTCTATAAACTGATAGTAAATTATTAAATATGAATTATTTTATTCAACTTTTGTTTGTATTATATTATATTAAACGAGATCTGTGTGCCCTGATGTAACTATATTAAGTAGTAATTTTTGAGGCGAGATTTGAAAGATACTAGGTATTTTTCGACAGTCAGAGGATTTACATCAATATACGCGCTTACGTTAGCACACTATCTGCTGAGACATGTTATTTGTTATTCTCTTTGAACTATTGAACGAATTTAATTGAAAATTGAAAGAAAATCGATAAAAAAATATTTCATGTATTTGTTTCCCATCCTTAAATATTATTTCAGATAGATAATAAAGTCGTGGTCTCTTGAAAATATTCAAGCTACGGGAGGAAAAAAGGGAATGTCAATTGCTATACATGGTTTTGTTCTAGTACGCGTGCTCGCAAAAAAGCAAAAAGAGAAACACGTAGTCGTCAGATAGAGTTGTTGTGGAGTGTTCGTTGTACTGTTAGTTATTTTCTATAATATTTGTAGTTGTCAGTATGCGTAGTTTAGATTTACTGCACACCGAGACAAGTCGGTCGTAAGACATTTGTATTAAACAGGTTAACACGTGAGTGTTACGTGTTAGCCTGTTTAATACAAATTGTATAATCGTTACTCACTTTCAAACAGCTCTTAGACATCAGTCGCCGAGTAGACAAGACTATCTGAGAACGACTAGAAAATGTATAAAAGCATTTCACCAGTTTGAGATACGACTTAAAAAGTCGATTGTAGATTCTTATTTAACTATCAACTTTTTCAACGTAGAACCATAGAGTTTTTCCTTTTCAATGAGACAAACGGAAACCATAACCGATACGTCGATTCTATCCTTTGTAAATTAGTCGGAATTCCCGACTTTCAAATCATTATCTTTATTGTCGATTGCGATACGTTGGTATAGTTATAGTGACAGGTGCTAAGTCCGATGGTGAGGTCTCCTGTCTCACAGAGAACGATACCCGATTACCTGTCGGTGGGGGTAATTAAGTCTCTCTTTCTTTGCTCGTGTATTTCGACACTAGAATTACTAATATCTTGCCTATCTTGAAGGTGCAATATATTTATTCACGATAAGTTTTTCAGTTTATGGGACTGTATCAGTACATTTATTGTTTGAAACAGAACATTTTGTTTGAAGTGATTGAATAGTCTAAATGGTATGAAGTTTCGTACGGCTCGATTCAAATCGATGTAAACATTCGAGTTTAATGAGAAAGTACTTACTTGGACAATCGAGCTTTACTTTTATTTCAGCCCTTCAAGTTTACCGTGGGAATACGATAACTTCTCTACAGGAAATGTTGCCTGTGTGTTTTTCCAACTATAAATATTAAATATCTATGTTACACAAACTTAACATTATATTCTCAATTTATTTGGAAATAAATATTGTTACATCAATCTTGACTAACATTAAAAATCCAAGAGAGTTTTTTTTTCTCTGTCAGTTATAAATTGAAGAAAGGACCTAACAAAACGATAATTTAAGAAAATAATGTACTGATGTCGGCAAAGATGAAACAGTTTTCATTTCAATTAAATAGATACTCCCTAAACATATTGAATTCCCGTCATGATAATTAAAAAAATATATATATTAGGAAGATACTGTTTTAGTCCGATTTTTGGAAATCGGACCATGATTCAGATATTGTTTAGAGTCCTACAAGTTTATTTTGTTGATTTTCCGAGTGATGTGTCTCTCTGTCTTCTGTCTGTCCGTCCGTCCGCCACGCCGCCCGACCGCCCGAACAAATTCCGCCCGAGTACACCCGATTTTAACTTGACGAGTTCAAAACGTATTCGTGTTAGTATTTTTGAGTCTCAATAGTTTCAATAAAGCATTGTAATTTACTACTATTTTATTTTTGAATCCTTTTAGCTAGAAACCAGCAAGAAATTTCAAGAAAAGGCTGTATGGTCGACCATCTTTCGAATTTTTAATCTGGGAAAGAACAAACACTTTATAAGTAACTACATTTTTATTTTTGAAGTCAAGGAACCCAAAAACATGTCGATAATATCACTCGGGAAGTTTTAGGGATGGTCTGCAGGGTCAACCGTTTTCCAGATTTTTCTCGTCCGTTCACCGCCATGTACGGATAAATGGATATATATTTTTCACTTTATCGATAAGTTGCCCCAAAAAAAAAAAATCGGCCTCACGCTCGATGTGGCGCGGAGGAAGGCACGTTATACTTAGTTTAGCGACTAACTCGGATATCGGTTACACTGCAAATGACTTGGAAAATCGTCTGTTTAGAGCAAATAGCACGACGGTCGGAAAGGGGAAATTGAAGACGTTGAGAAGCGATTCGGTTTCGCTCCATCTGCTTGCCACATATTCAGGGTTGTTGCGGGTTTAAATAGGCGATAGGGTCGCATGAGAACGATTGAAGAACGTCATAAGAAACGCTGATGAATAGAAAGTGGAAAGACATTAATGAAAGGTACTTATTTTGTACATTTATATGCAGTTAATAAATGTTCGTATTTAGTCATGATTTTTAATACTTATGGTGCGTTTACGGAACTAATGAACCAAAGCAAAGCTGTACCAACATTTAAATCGGGTAGTATATCTGACTTCGAAATTTTAGACCGATAACAATACTGCAAATATATGCAGAATTTTTTGTGAAAAACTGATCTTAATTCGACTATTGTGGTATTTCAATAATAATAATATTTGATGAACATTAAAGAGTTTGAATTCACTAAGGGTAGTTCAACAACTGAAACAGGTGTTGAACTAATTCAGCAGATTTCTGGTACCTAGGAGTAGTCAAGAGACGCAATTGGTGTTTTGTGTGATTTATTGAAAGAATTTGATTGCATTCATCGTGACAAATTGATCAGGTAACTACATCACTATGGGATTAGGAATTGAGTGCCCGGACTTCTGGAATATTATTTGATTGACAGATTTCAGAGTGTTGATATTAATGGTGAAAGGTCGTGGGGATTTTCAGTTAATATCTTCACAGAGTTCAAGCAGTTCTTGAAATATTTCTATTTCCAGTTCATAGTGATGATCTATCACACCTTGTTTAATATAAGCATGGGATTATACGGTTTGCTGACGATACTTCTATAATTTTTTTAGGATAATTGGTAGCAACCAGGTTTTAATGAAAAACACAGTACCATCTCTGTAAATAGTTAAGTGGTTTACTAACATTAAACTTATTCTCAGTGAGAAGAAAGAAAATCGTTAAATTTTCGTTATCTGATACTAAATTGGTCGACGCAAACGTAGTGGTCAAGAACACGGTACTTGATATTGTGGAAATGACTTTATTTCTTAGTTCTCATTTTAAATATTAAGTTACAGTAGAATTCTCTTGTAGTGAAATCGGTGAAAAGGCTTAGTTCTGCATCGTAAGCAGTTGATAAAATTCGGCAGCTTGCAAATGAAGGCACCGCAGGACTAGTTTATTTTAGTCAAGATATCAAGAGCAAAATAAAATCACCTCAAAATATGAGCAACACCCATAACGTAAACATCAATCATATTAATGAGCTTGCTTTTCATAAAACCAAACTTGGCAAAGTTAACAAAACATTTCAAAGGCTTTATGTAATTTCTGAATGTTGTACTAGTCTTATTAACTATTCAATATTTTGTATATTTGAGCACAAAAGAGCAAACCTTGAGTGTTTTGCTCATTATTCTCAGGGTGAATCAACATTTAGAATTGGTGGTAACTTTAATGCCAAAAAAATAAATTAATGACGTTTTTCAAGTGTAATTCTATTACCTACAAAAAAGTATAAATTTTTTTTTATTCGATTAGTTCATGAGGTCTGCTGGCTCGCTTGTTAGAAGCGTTTCCTTCGAAGTAAAAGATTGAGCCTGAGTATGAACGATAGACTCATGATTTCTTATAATAATTCTTATAATAATATAATGATTCCTAATAATAAGAATTATACAAGCCTCCGGCTGACTTTCTATCGCAAAGAGCACGTTAAACCGGTGGTATCTGACTTGTCACTAAACTTGGTGACAATGGTCGTAAGTAAACCTCCAATTCATTCTGGAGCTACGTAAAAATTGTGGAAGGGTACGCCTCAGCAAAAGAGTGATTAATAACTGACTTTGACGGAGCATTACAATTGAAATGAATCAGCATTGACTTACGGCTAACTACTGCCCTTTCCTATATACTTATATAGAGAACTTATTATAACAAGAGAAATACATACAGACCACAATTTATAATAAGGATTTACTGTAATCGAAACATAAATAGATTCTATTGATATTAATTTTCATGCTGAAAAGGATGGGACATCTTTCGCGTTGCCGGCGCCGCGGCGTCGCGACTTCGTATTAAACCTAATGCGAATCTACGCCGACGCGACATGTAGCGGCCATGTTGAACAAAATGGAATTCATTATATATCGCCTTTTACAACCGACGACGGCAAATGATTGTCATATCAAAGTATCAACCCTCGGTGGGGGAAGTAATTATTCTTGCACCGTATCAAAATGTAAATATTGATTTGGCATTAAGAGATTTTAAATTTAAATTTTCTTTTATGAGTTTACTGGTAACTAACGTATTTAAAGCGTGAATCTGGTCTGCATTTGTTTTTCTTTTCATTTGTCTCTTTTAAATTCATAATTGTAGTTAAGTAGATTTTTGAAATAAATATGTTTTTGGTATGATTGAAGTTAATGATAGTCAAAGTAATTTTATTTTTATGTAAAATTTTAACATTATCAATCTCATTAAGGAATTGAAGTTTTTTTAGTATTTTTGTTACATTTCAATACTGTATTATTATAATTCAATACAATATTTAAATATTCTTGTGTTCAGAGTGTTTATATTATTAATTTAAAATTTTCATCATCATAAAAAAAAAACTAGTGGATTATATTAATAGAAAAATAACTTACCGTCATAAATGATAAATTAATACATGCGAAAGGAAATTTTATAAAATCATTACAACTGGCGCCGGAGAACTGACAGGATAAAAAAAAATACAATTGTATGGAATGGAGTATCTTGTGATACCTCACATTTTGTCAACATATAAACACATCGAAGCGTTTATTACGTACACGGCAGAAAACTAAAATATTATTGGGAATAGCGATAACTGTAGATCGAAGAAAATAATGATATAAACGGAATAGCATGGAGAATTAATCCCATAACACATTATGAACGGGTGCTGCAACACTGGAATCCCTAAATGTAAGCATAACATTACAGATATCAGAACGGTGATAGATGATGGATGTCCGTATGCGAGAGGGCAACTACAAAAGGAGAATTTATACTATACAAATTTGTAGGGTTTGTCTGTACATCAGATTTTCTTGTTAAATTTTGTGACAAATATGCTTTTTATATCATCTCAATTACATCATTTTTAAAATTCATTTTTTTTCCGTCCCTATGTCCGTATTTCTCTTTATAATTTAAGAATGGTTTGGCAGATCCCGATGAAAGTTGTTAGGAACACGTAAATGCGCATTTACGTGTTCCTAAAGAGTTCCTCTATTTGTTTAGGTTCGAAACGGGTGAACAAGTTTAATGCAATTGTATATAGAAGTAGATTACCTCCAGGAATAAGAAATAGACACTTTTTATTTATCTATTTATACTAACATATGAAACTGTACTTAAGACATGTTTGTAAAATTTTGTCATAAATATTTATTCCATGACGCACCTAATCTGTACTTACCATTTGTAGATTTTTTCTTTAATTGTCCGTTGATAAAGTGTCTGTTTGTTTGTTTGTAAGAGCTAATCTTCAAAAAGGCTAAATGGATTGTAAACAAATTTTGTAAAGAAATAGACTATCTTTAATGAGTGTGAATATTGTTCATTTTATTTCCCTAATTTAAGCCATTCTTCCGATTATTAAGAAACTAGTTATATATATATATATATATATATATATATATATATATAACCAGAAAAATATAACATTTTACCCGACCTCGTCTGCTTCTTTTCTACTATTGAATAAAATTACTGAATTATTTTAAAAAATCCTTCATTATTAACAAGCTCCGTGAGTAAAATAGACTATTAATATGTCCTATTGACTTCATCAGCCATTTTTGCTATTACAAATTCTACAACAAAAATTAAAAATCACCCATAAAAAAGCTACACTGTCTCCAACTAGTAAAGCTCAAATTTTATTTTCATATCACTATTTGCTCTGGCTTCTGAACCGAATCGGAATCGGAAAGTCCGAATCGGAACCATGAACGGCATTGAAATCGCAAGCGGCACGGGAGCAGAATTGCGAGTCGGGACTGGAAAGGATTTAAATCCAGAACGAGATCAAGATAAAAATCGAATGTGGGACTCAAGTTAAAATCAAAAGCGTGACCAAAATCGGTAGGAGCAGTACCAAAAAAAAAGGAATCCATTTAAATCCATTCCAGTGTTGATCTAACTAGAAAGAATTAAAATCCAGAACATGACTAATGCTAAAATCGAGTGTAGGAGTAAAAGTAGAATCAAGTGCGTAAACGGAATCGGAATGAGGAACAGAACCTAAATTAGAATCAAGAGCAGGGTCGCGATCGAGTGCGAGATCAAAATCTTTACTTGGGGTTCGAAATTAAAAAAAGACAAATTGATGACTAGAACAGGACTGGGGTCACGACCAAGAAGGGGATAGCGATCGCAGTGATGGTTGAAAGCATGATCGGTCGATGTATGGATGATTCATTCTATGCTTGTGTGGGCGGAGCCGCGGGCGAAATCTAATTTCTATATAAATACCTTTCGTTTATAATCACAAATAAATATTTAATGCAAAACTATACATGATAATAACAAAATACTTTCACACAAAATAGATTCAATGTGAATCTGTCTATCTTATGCCAGAAACAAAGACCTCTTAGATTTGATGACGTCATTTCCAAAAAAAAAAAAAAATAATTACATATCTAACCATGACCAGACTACCAGGTTAGGTATGTAAATTTTTGATGCGAACGTACCTCGTGCATAAATATGTGCTTAAAAGCTTAGAACATAGAGCATTAATAACCCGTGAACTGCGGCGCAGCCCCCAGCGCACGAGCTGAAATTGTTTCCGTTCCCGTGTCATGTACAATGGGCTTTATGAGCTTATTATACACATAGTACTGATAGCGTCTTAGTAGATATGTTTCATTGTAATAAATAAGTATATCAATAAAATCATAGCAAACAAATATGTTTTTGTTTTTATTTTGTTCTTAGATGTCTAGTTACTTTATTTGTAGACAATCATTACAGACTTATGTTTATTTATAGTATCGTCATGGTCGAGGTTGTCTATATGAACAGGAGACTGAAAAACTGCATGTATATGGTGTTCTCGGCAGATGATCAAGTATAGGATAGAGTAATTTTGTGGGTTGAAGTAGAGGCAGGTATAGGTGTAGACGTGAGGTGGGTTTTCAGATTGATTTAGGAGAACCGCTCAGTATTGCTGCAATTTTTTTATACCGTTTTAACAATTAAACGTACATGCGAGCCCCAAAGCAGTAGGTGATCATCGCAGCTCATAGACACTCGCAATTCCTGAATAGTCACTAATGTGTTATCAACCTTTAAGGTAGAAATTGGATATCTGATGCAGGCGCGGAGTAGGTCACCGTAACTCTCACTAATTTGACAAAATTGTACAGAGTAAGCTGCTATTTCGTTAAATGGTCATTCCATCGACACATGGCTTCGTGCGAGATGATAATTTGTCGTCGAAGAACACGATTGATATAGTTAATCTTAAGTTGTGATACCGGGATGATGAATTATTGAGATTGCAATAGCTGATTATATAAATTGTTTGTTGCAAAATATATGTCGAACATTTGTTAAGTGGATTAGGTAAATTAAGAGATTATATAAGTGTATAATATCTTCGAAATTAAATCGCTAACTAAAGTTAGTTAGCGACCTCTTTTGTGGTCGTTTTTACGTGTAATGTTAAACTTTGACTTCCTTTAACTTTAACATGCATTGTTAAACAATAGCCCATATAAAACCCGTAGTATATTTAGAGTTTTAGAATATATATTTTTATGTTCATGTATCGAGTTTGAAGATAGAAGGAGTTAGTGGAAATGAAAGCGGAAGTAATTAGGAGTGGGTTAGCAACTGCTTCATATTGTAAAATTTTATATTCCACCAATTACTTAAGGTATAGCTTGTCGTGGCATTAAAAAATAATAATCTCCTACGACATTTATTTCTTTATGTAGGAAGGAGGAGAATGTAAGGAATAAGGTTTCCTTCGTTGACGAAAAAACCTCTGAAAAGTCATGATTTTGAAATATTGGAATAAATGAAATAGTAATCATAAACTACTAGAGTTTGTTTGACTATTGACGCATTTCACTGCCTGGATAAAATGTTCAGGGACGCTGCGTTGCGAGAGTGCAGGATGTATGCATGCTGTATAGCATAGACGTTGTGTTGTGGAAATGCTATATTGTGTAGACGTGGAATCGAGTGAATACTGCATGGTGTAGATACTGAATCGTGTAGATGTTGTATCGTGTTAATGCTGTTTTGTGTAGACGACGCTTCATGTGCGTATTGTTTTGGGTAGAGATTTGTATAATTTTACATGTATTTTAAATGTAATTCGTATTTATATCGTAATTGTATCAACTTCACGAGAAGTTGAATTGCAACAATTCTGAGCTATGATGAAAATGCCGTCTTAATATAAATTCGTTGTTCGGCAAAATCAAATATAAACGTATTTTGAGCGAATTCACTTATTATAGACATTTAAAGGCTGATCGCTTGTTGTTGCAAGAAAATCAATAGTTGATATTTTTTTTTTTCATATTACCATTTGAACAAAATGCTTATCGCACTAGACATTAATGTAACATTTGTTGGCGAACAAGATGTTTTTCAATAAACTGCAAACATATTCGATCATAATTTATAATTTGGTAATCGTCACCACAAAAAAAAGGACAGCGAAAAACCATGCAGGGAAGCGCATCGTCCGTCTCCCTGAAGTAAATACCTACATCACCGTCGAAGAGACTGGACGTCAGTATGCAGCGTCGAATTAGGGACGTTGCCGTTTAATGGACAGGATGTTTGAGACGCTGCATGTCGGCGTATAAAGCGGGATTATATTGGGTACAAAATGGACGACGGAATTGAAATATCTAGGTATCTACTTGTAATTGGAGCAAGCGGAGCAAGCCTATCCCACTATCCCACGACTCGTATGTTCCTCTGGTTATACTTTATGAAAAAGCAATCATACCTCAAGATTTGGGATTCAACGTAGTAATTTAAATTCATGTCTAGATTTGTAATCTATAATTATTATGTCATTTCATATATAAATATTAAAATAAAATAACAATCTGTAATACTTTATCAAGTAGAATATTATTATATTACCAATGTTATCTGTCGGAAATTACAAAATTAATAAGCCATACATCGATATGTGACATTTCGTCTAATACACTGTTACTAACGCTATCTGTTAAAAAAAATTATAGAGTTAACAATGATGTGTTTACTTACAAAATTTCTGGAGGATTTTTATTATATGTGTAGCTTCATGTTAAATAATGTTTCTTTTACTTTCAACTAGAATGTTGTGCTATTACCACCATCTGTTGGCAATTACAAAATGAAAAGGGCATATATCCAAATTACAAATAATGGAAATGAAAACCTCTATTTTTGTTTGTGTTTAATAATTATATTTTGCGAGAATTATTGCCTTTTGTTTTATTTACATTCATTAAAAAATATAAAAGTATTTTTGCCATATACCACATTACCAAATGTCTGACAATTATTTGTTAAATCACTTACTAATTTAGTAAGATCCTTATATTAGCAGTTCATTCAACTAAAAAATTATCTACTAATAATAATTATCAGATGTAAAATTAGTGTATGACATTATTATTACGTTACGAAATTATTTAATATCTGTCTGATGCATTAATATAATTTGGATTTAAATAAATTAGTTATATGTACATGCACTCAAACGCGTCATCGACTAGTGATCATGTTTAGGGTGGTGTAGGAACAGTCGCCGCTCTGGGCCGCATGGCAGAAAAGCCGTCCAGATGCAAACATGTCCCAAGCACAACAGAAGCATTGCACATTCAAGCGCATCTCGAAATCATTTTTGCCCCGAAAACAATCTCAATTTAGTACGCAAAAACACCTCGCTAGCTCTCACAAGGCCGTGCACTTTTCTAGTATAAATCGTAAATCAATTCAGATTCCCGACGACCTTATTAGTATCGGCCCCGTCGCACCGTAAGTGTAAACAAAACTTACGATAACACGTCACGGTGCTACGGTGTACATTATTAGCGCATGGTAGTTCCACGGTAGTGTATCGGTTCGTACAAAGACATATTAGGGTTAATAGGGCGGCAAGCCGGCGCCGCTCGGGCACGCGGCGAGGAAATACCCGTTTCCGTAAGAGATCCCCAATGAATTGTCTCGAGACCAAACAGTTCATTAATCACTCGCATATTACATGTAATATTTTGTTTTAATTAGCTTGTGTGCCCCTTTGTTTATCATGTTACTATAATCTGATAACAGTCTTTGGTCTTTTGTGTTATCAATTTTATATTTTCGTTTAATAGATCTTGTTGATTGTATATACAATTATGTTCGTATTTAAATAAAAAAGAAAAATGAATGAAAAGCGAAATAATTCATATGGTGCCGAATAAACTTGATAGTTCGAAATCCGACTGTGTGATTTCTACGTCCATCCATTTTTTTTCAATAAATATGCAATTTTTTATAGACACTTATTAATATAGGAATACGTTTCTACCGGGTTACGAGGGACGCTCATTATAATGTGAGAATGAGGTACAAACTCTTTGAAAACAAAATCAAGTAAATACTGGTTAGTAAAGTTGGAACATTAATTAGATATTAAAATGGAAATGATTTGAATATCTTTTGTTCTTTAAAAATGGAAGTCTTTTGTTTGCAGTTTGTCGTAACGTCTTGTAAAAAATGGAAAAAAAAATGAATTACGTGTGGCTATTAAGTATCTGTGCTTGAATGATTTCATTATAGAATTAGTTACTCAAAATTTGCAGGATAACTTAGGAACAAATGATCCATCATATTCTACGATTTCTCGTTAGTGCTGTGGAATTCAAACATGGATGTATATCCACAAAAGATGACCTCGCTCGGGTCTCCCACGAACGGTAGTAAGCGAAGAAATAGTGAAAAAAGTCAAAGAAATTGTTTTAGCAGATCGTCGTATCACAGTACATATTGATAAACGAAAAAACAAAGATTTTTACTAGGAATGTGCACAGCATTTTCCATGAAAAGATTGATAAAAAGTATCCACCCGATAGGTCCCCAAAATGCTTACTGATGCACAAAAACAAACGAGGCTGAACATTTCTTGAGCTTGTTTGGAACTGTTACAATAAGATCCCAATAGTTTTTTTTGGTTTGATTTACAACCATGGATGAATTTTGGCTTCACCATTACTATCTAGAAACAAAATTACAGTCTATGATTTGAAAAAGACCATCATCTCCAATCCCTAAAAAGTTTAAGGCGAATCGATCTGCCGGAAAGATCATAGGGTCTCTTTTTGGGATAGTAAACGGGTGATCATGATAGAATATATCGATTGTGAAGTTACTACTACGGGTTTTTTGTATACAAAACCAATAAAAAACTGCACTGATTTCTAAAACTGAAATAACGAATTCGAAAAAAACGAACGAAGGTAGCAAAATAGATATAGCTAAAAAAAGGTTTTTACAATCGAATGTATAAAGATATAAACTATTTTGTTACATATTTTTGTTTTGGTATTTATAGGTGTTATAACACTTTTTTCAATGTATTTCATGTTATTTAACGAGTATGTTTCAGACTGCAATTTTTTCAGACTCTTGGAAATTGGAAAAAATACAATGAAGAAATATATAAAAGAAAGTATTTACACACACTTTCCAAAATTAATAGAAAGGTAAATCGAGATTTCATAATAGTTTCAATAGTGTCGACGAATAAAGCGACTTATTAACGCCATTCAGAAAGGAATAATTTACTATCTTAAAGTACCGCAATGTCTTAAAGTAGTTTTGAAGTCGTCCCTTAGTCGACTGTTTTCACATTGATTAAGCATTTACTCAACAAAAACGAGTTCACAAGTTTGCGCTGGAAGGAAGGCAGGTAATTTGTTCTAAACTAAACTTAATGACACCTTCCTAACTCTCGTTTGGAAAAGTTTTGGTCCGGCGCCGCCGCCAGCTTTTAAACTATAATCAGGCGGTCATTCAAAAACCTTTTGGAGTTCACGCATAATAGACAAAAGCAGAGGACGCGAATTAAAATAAACAATTAAGCGAATTCACGCGAAAGTGAGGCGTTGTTGATTGCGTGATGATAACTTAATATGCATGTTGAGATTGGAAAATTGACAAGACAGAGCAAAAAACAAGAATTTTTGTCTATTCAGTTAAAAATGTTGGGCGCTTTTATTGAAAGACAAAAAGAAAGTTAACCACCTATTTGAGAGTATAATAAGCCAAAAAAATAAGATATATTTTTTTTACTCCACTTTTCAAATTGATTATCATTTACTTTTATTCTGTCTTCATGAATATTATTATATTACATTTACATTTATACATACTTTACTTAAAAGAATTATTGAGCCTTGACAGTTTCAACCTTAGTATTTTGAACATATGTATTCCTCAAATATTTAAATTGTGGCCGTCGCTCACCTTACAGAAATCACACTTAGTCTACGGACATTTTATAGGTCAAGGGAAAGTTTTTTGTGTTTCATATTTATGTTCAAGATAATTTTTCGTCATATTTTATTTTTCCTTTAATTAAAATATATATACGTCATTTCTTTCAACAACATTTCGTTCATAAGTAGTGACATAGTCCCATTGCTGTCGAAATTTTGGGAGTTCTGATCAAAAAACCATAAGTAGTTTTGACAGTTCTCTCTTGCTGTTAAATTAAAACTGCATAAAGAATCCCGAAGAAATCGAAACAGGTGAAAATGTAGGGGTGCAAGGTCAGGCCTATATGGTGGATATATTAACACTTCCCAACCAAGCTCTCTTAATATTTGTCAAGTGGCTAAAAATGTGTGAGGTCTCGTGTTATAATGATAAAAAACCATATCTTTTCTATTGATTTATTCCCGGCGTTTTTTCCTGCTTTTTGCTTGAGCATCATTAGCTTTTGGCAGTATAGATCCGAATTGATAATTTTGCTCTGCGATAAGAGCTCATAATGAATAATGTTCTTTCAAACTAACCATACACATAATATCAACTTATTGCGAGTTAATCCAGGTTTTGCTGTCATCTGTGGACTTTGCTTGCCTTTTGATCGAGATCTTTTTCCCACGTTCTTGTCTTAGATAATGCATTTTTTGTCACCAGGATCAATCTCTTCAAAAACAGTTCTATTTCATTACATTTCAATAGAGAATCGCAAAGGAGTATACGATTCATTAGATTTCTTTCAATGGGCTTTTAGCTTTTTTCAAATGTGTCATAAATATTTTGTAGTCAATACATAATATAATTATTCAGTTGTAATAAGAACTAATATGCCGACATTGTTCTACTTTTTCCAAAATAGCATCGAGTTTATCCACAACAGATTAACCAGAGCAATGTTCATCTTCGACATAAAAATCACCGGACTGGAAACGCTTGAACCAATTTTATGCTACTTTTGCCGACAGTGCATTAGATCCATAAACGTCAAAAAATTTTTTCGCGACTTCTATCGTATCTTTCATTTGTTTTGTAATAAAACTACAAAATGTGTCGAATTTTTACGTTATACTCGTTTTGGTGGACAGAAAAATGGCTGAATACACACGTTTTTACTTTTTATTTTTCTTTTTACAGCACAACCAAAGAAATTTTACTGCAACTTTTTACTTATAAAATAGCAAAAAACTTTTTCCTCGACCTAATAACATATTAAATGTCCATGCCACTAAAACATGTTTAACAACTGCTCCCACCTGGCGTTTTATAATTTGTTGTGTATTATTTTAAGCATAGTTAGAAGATTTTTGGTAGCTCGAGAACATCTGACAATGAAGTTAGTCACTTGTCTTAGATAATGCGCTCCATTGATCTGCATTCTGTAGAGTGGCTCGCGACGTCTCCCATTTAAAGCGAGGACTTATTGTAATGGTCGGTATATAAGTTGATGCATGCATTGATGCAGTCATATCCCAAATCATCAATTCATGTGCCAAAGTGTACTTTGTGTATATGAAATACATACAAAGCAAAGGCTTTTTAAAAATTATTTTTATACGTCGCACGATACAATTTTGTAATAATTTGTATCTTAAATGACATAACTAGATTTAATCAGAAAAAAAATGATATTGTCATCATTGATATTTTTGATACTTTATAACTAAATAATTTTTGATTTACTAATAAAAAGAATAAATATATTTATCACAAAATAGAATACAAAATGGTATATTATTCAGTACGCATAATTTAAATCGTGTAATTAAAGGTAATATCCTTATGATCTTCGATTTCTAAGCAAAATTGAAAAAATAAATAAGGGTAACTCGTACATAATAAGGCTAACAATTTGGCACATGGCGACGTGCCGAAGTGCCAGCGGAGCTTGCGCAAAGCCCGATATTCGCAATAAGCGATACAAGACAAGCAAGAACTCGAGATTACACGTCGTGGGTTATACGGGGCGAATCTCCTTTAATTGGTAGCAATTTATCAAAGTCGCTTCCCGCCGTTCCGTAAACAAAATCTTTTAATTAAATGAGCAAAGTGATTGCTTAATCATGCCAAAAATGCTTTTAAAGACTCGTCGAGGAATTAACTTTTTCTTCTATTTTTAGCGCCTTTTCTTCTTTAAATCGTGTTATTAAATTTGGGTACCTAATTGACTTTTTGTTTATGGACTCTTTTCGACAAAGTTTACAGTTTATGGCCCGATTAAGCTCAGAATACGAATTTTTTCGTATAATATATTTTAACTCAGGAAATTACCTAAAATGCTTCTTTAAATGATTTATGCTTAGTAATCATTGTTGAATCTTTGAAATATATTGTCCATAAAATCGTTTTATCTTTTCATTTTTATATTTCCATGAAAGTTATTTTATACTCCCATAAAGTAAAGATTGATGAAAGCTTATTCACGATTTATAAGAGAAGTTTAATATTGGTGCATATTTTTATAATAATAATAATTTATAAAAATTAATCAGTAAAGAAGTGTTACAATAATTTTGATGAATCTTTATTTCTTTAATAGAAATTTATTCTATGTGATCAACATCTGCTTTATATCTTATTCACGTATTAAATTAGGATCCATCAACAAACGTCACTTTCCAATGACGCTTAATTAAGATCGGTGAGAGTAGTTGTGTATGAATGTTTTACATTTTTTATGTTTGATATATTTTGCTACTCATATTCATATACTCATATTCATACTCATATTCAGTCATATTCCATCAAACTATATTGAAGATTTATCAGTTTAGTCAATATTTTTGTTATATCATGTGTATACATTAATATTTACCTATATAAGTTGATTAAATTAAAATGAATAAATTTCGTAAATCGATTTCCATCCATTTATAAGAGTCGTATTTATCAACTCTATCAAAATATTTGCAAATATAGGTATCTAATGTGATGTACAGGTAAAATAATATTGAGGTGATTCAAGAATTTATACAGAGAAGGTGAGAAACCTTCAATTGTTTCATGAGTTCTCATTGAATTTGGATTTATTTATTCTTCTATGACTCTTACTCTTGTAGTGATATAATAATATATATAATAGATATAATATATTATATGGTGATATAATAGAGCTGAATAGAGGATGTTGGATAAATTCATTGGCTACCTGTAAACTTTGTAATTTTGTATCCACAGATATTTTTGATTATACATGGCGAAGAAAATCTAATGACGGATTTAAAAGTACCCATTGTCAGTAGAAAGTGACATAACGCATTGACACTTCTTCATAGCTTATGTGTATATTGTATAAGCAAACAAATTTCACCGAAGCCAGAATGTAAAATGGGCGAAGTATTAAAGGATACGAGAGTACTTGAAACTGTTATATTATCAAATATTACGCGTATTCGTAACGCACTAAAGTGCAAGAAACAAACACAGCAGTTTATTATGGGGTATCAATAAGCTTGTTCCTAATTAATGTTAAATAGCTGAGTAGACTTTTTGACAAGTTAAATGGTTTTATTGGAAGTGAGCGACAAGCTTATAAATAGCTTATGATGTATCGATTAAAATGATTTTACGAAGCTTTTGCTTTTTCAATCGCTACTGTAATATATAAAATATAGACAAACAAATAATACCTATTAATTTCAGAACACAAATACTACATTAATTTAAAATATTTAACTGCATAACCCATAAAATATACATTTGAAATAAAATAAGTTTCTTACATGTTATCCTGTCCGAATATTATCGTCGTGTATTAATTATCATCAGTGTTTTACCTTTTTTCAATTAATCGTAGAATACGATTTCGTATTCTACGATCCGTACTATAAAGTTATTCGCTGAACACAAAAAGTCGCGTTTGCGTGAACGGAATACAAAAGCCTGATGGGTCAGCCAAGACCGCTGTTTAAGAAAAGACCTTAACAGCCTAGTATTATCTCGTTGTTAGAGTTTCTATGTATTATGAATCGTCTGATATCATACAGACACGTCTAGTAGAACCAATTTAGCTATAACATGTTCAACAAAAATTGATAATTCAAACATGTTAAAGTTTCTTTTATATCACAGTTTTGTACTTGAATTAAATCATTGTCTATCGTTATAAGAAAAAAAAAAGACTTATTATAATGAAACAATAAACAATGAAACCATTATAATGAACAAAAAACATGGAATAATAGAATCAATTTTTTTTTTAGTGCTCATGTTTTCTTGCGTTCTTCTTCTAAATATTGTTGCTTCATTATAAATATGTACAAAATATTTTATCTAACAAGTCTTATAGTATTTATGTAGTGTATTATTAACAATTATTTTTCAATATATAGAAATTTTTGGAAGCATTACGTATGTTACAAGTTTATACATAACGTAATATCAAACCATAACGTAGGTTCTGCTGGCGTTCATATAATATTTCATTATGCACATTTTGATGGAATTCATGTAATAATATGCCGTGAAACGAGGAATATTGTACCCAGTTAAACTAAGTTGTCGACGTCGATACGCAATAACTTGCATAAAGCGACCGCAACACCGAAGACGGTAAACTCGCGAGCATGGTGCTCCAATAATAACCAGCTAAAAGCATGGCTTTGTGTGGACTCGCGAAGCTCGGTATATATTTTAATGGAATATATGTGTCGAAAATTGAATTTTCAACATGTTTTTATGTATTTGTAAAATCAGTAGCAAATTAATGTGAAAACTAAAAATACAAAATTATACAATTTGTTAGGTTTTAATGATAGTAGTCATAGTAAAATATTCAGAAACAAATCATATTTTATGTCATTAATAATTCTCTTGTACGAGAGTAATAACGTTAGATAGTTAACTCGGCAATAAGAACTTAAAAGGTCAAAACAACGTGAAAAACGTTTAGTTGTTCTCTTTGATGCGATTCGTTTTATTATCAAGCAAAACTGAATTCTCCAATTTTATTACCGACATTTGTACCACACTGAAAAGAAAAATGTATGTTGTATCAAGAAAACTGATTTTGTTGGCGATTTATTGTTAATATCACAAAAGAACTTAATTTAAAATTACAATTTCGTATGTTGTATTAAATATAAAATTATGGTTGTATTTGAGTGTCGCAAATTCTAATGAATTGTTTGTAAAAAAGTTGCGGTGCAATTTACCAGTGGACTTCGTTTGAAATAGCAACAAAATATTTTTAGTAGTACACACTAGTAACTTTAGTTAGTTTAACATTTATTTTTTGTAAAATACACAAAACAATTTTCAAGATAAACATAACAAACAATATTTAGTAATAAGAACTAATACGAAAGTAACATTGACTAAAAACCATGTCAAAAACTAAGCTTTTATTACGTAATTGAACCAATATTTTTTTATAAAAAGTATTATTAATTACATTCAAATAAACTAAAAACATATTTGCTTTAAATTAAGGGGTTTTGTACAATATGCGCACATAATATTACAAGACAAAATACAAAAACCTTTTGTGAAATAATTAAGATTATATTGTAAGTTTAACGTAAAAAGATAGTGAAAAACGTGATTGTGGTGTTCAAAATTAGTTTCATATTATTTATTAATGTGATTGCAAATTGGTTAAGCCATTCTAATAGGAAAATTACTTTTTCAATAGTATTTTATGAAATGTAAGAGTAGAAAATAATAAAAAGGCAACAAAAATTTTTTTGTATAAATAACATCGGTACGTCAAAATATTAACAAAAAAATGTCTTATAGTGTCAATTATTTTGATAAAAATTGCTTTACTTTGTCTCATACAAATTCAAATATTATTCTTAGCTAAAAGTAGCATCACGCAAAGCTTATGTTAACAATGATATTTCGTTAAATATTAAACACAATTTTCTATGATAATACTTTATCATAGATAATACTAAAAGTTTACATCATGCCATAGGTGTGCCAACAACCAGACTGAGGCGATTCTAAGAGTTTCTTTGCACTATCGCTTTTCGGCCTTTTGGCTGAGTTGAAAGTGTAGTGTTTGTTCTACTTTAGTATCTGAAAGTTCCCGCGTAGCGGAACTGGTACGTTAAAGTGGTTTTTGTATGTTGTTTCCCAAAAGTAATTTGGTAAACTTCATGAATGCAGTTTTGTTACAAGTATAAAATAAGTTTCGTTAAAAGAACTAAAATCATTTAATAGAAACTACCAATACCTCTAGTGATATACGCTTAAAACGTATGATTAAAATATAGAGATTCCTAGTAAACATTACTGTACTCGTTAAGTAAAATAAAATTAAAGAAAAAAAAACCTTTTTTAAAAACAAGCTTTTATTATTTGTTAATAAAATGAACTAAAAAGTTAAATATAAATTAACTCTAATAAGAAATATAACACTTTATAAGTTAATTGTAACCTTTAACGATAATTTAGCTTCTTCGTCTACGACAAAATCATTCCATATCGTACATAATTATATATTTTTAAAAATAAAATTTTACACCTTAATTTCCAAATCTTCCTGTTTTTATCACAGTCCCAATTTTATAAATAAAAACGTATTACATGATGGCAAACATTTAAAACCCCCTGCTATCATAATGTAACATGATTTTATTTATAAAATTGGTACTGTGATAAAAACGGGAAGATTTAATAATTAAGGTGTACGGAAACACGCGAGTCTGGATTATAATATGCACGAGCTACTCTTTTCTATAATATAAAAATATTTTTCGAGTCGACAGTGCTACCTCCGCGTACGTCTAGAGTTATAGGGCATCGCACGTCGGCACAAAGTACCGTAAAATATGTTAACCTCTGCATATTACGTACTAAGCAAATTGGTTTTGAAATATGTTCAAACACTAACCTTCTTAACCACGCAATAGCAGTGCACAGCCACGGTATTAATTAGTTAACTAAAAGAGGACAACTTGATCAAATTACGAATAAAGTTATCCGTATTCTAATAATAATAATTACTTTAAATATTACTGCTCACAAAGTACAAATATAGCGACGAATTCATTTGATAGAAGCCATTAATAATAATTACACGACATTTAATTTCAACGCTAAAGAATCCACACGCAAACGTATGCTAATAAGCTACATCAACACATGCGTTTACTTGGCGATAAATAACTCCGTTTAATAAATTTCACTGTATGTACAATGGCGTTAAATAAATTAAAAGGAATTATGGGTTATACGCTATCGTCCAAGCGATTAATTAAGTGAAATTAAAAAACCCCATGGGAGTGAGAGAATTTATATTTATTTAAAGTTGTAGCAAAAAGTTAAATAATTAAGTATTATATAATGTACGTATTACAACTTCGATGATCTTGGGGATGCGATACTTCATCAATTGTTTACATGTTTTGTATGTATTTAAAACAAAAATTGTAGGAATTTATATAGAATGACATGTAAATATATTTAAATCGCTAAATCAATGACTAAATATATACATGTATATGTATGTGGTGTGTGTGAGTGTGTGCGTGTGTTGTATTTGTGTGCGCGCGCGCGCGTGTTCATGTGTGTATAAGACAAATTAAATTAATTTTTTTTTTAAGTAAATCAAACTGTTACAAAAACTACAACCCTAATTTATATATATTTTTTAAACAATTTAGTGATTTTAATATATTTTGAATTGATAAATTCGTAATAATAAAAGAAAAAGGACAAATATTCTTATATGATGATAGTATTAAATTTCTTTATTGAAAGGTTTTAATTATAGCTAAAATACTACATCAAGCAAAGCAATTACTACATCAAAAATGAATAAAAATTGTCATTAAAAAAAATCAAGAGAAAATGGGATATGGTTAAAAGATTGAGGATTAAATTCACCTTTAAATGGAAAAGATTTTTCTCGATCTGATTATGATTTTTGTAGAGATTAAAATTGAAAATCTTTTAATAGATTAGAAACAATGGTAATAATTAGGCATAAAATAATTAAGTTAGAGACTATTTACATAAATTAACCTTTAAACTTTTTCATTGGAAGTCAAATATACTATTTAATTATATTATATAAATAGTTAGTTTATAAAACCTTAGCAATAAAAAAAATGAAAAGAAATAATGAGAGAATATTTAGGAAATGACAGAATATTTAGGAAATGACAGTATCATGCTGCTGCTTCAAATTCAAAATGATGATTTATAGAGAAATGAAGGATTATGTCGCAAATGAGGCAAATTAAAAAAAATTAGTTTCAATAATTACATGTACTCCATGGAATCTTGTGCTACGAAAAAAAATCCATAAATTCCATTCCTGAGATTGTAAAAAGAGTTTCATAATATTCATATGCTTGAATTAAAAATATTGTTTGCTTAGTTTCATTAAAGTTATATTTCATTAAAGCGTGATGGGCTCAAGTAATAGTAATTCCTGGTGATAATATAATATTGTACTTGAGAGAGGAATTTGAAATATATTAAATGGAGTAACATTTTGCGGAGATCAAGTTGATCCAATTATTTGAAGATAATCTCCTACGGAAAAAGGATAAAAAAAATAAGTACAAAAAATACTTTTGAAATAATAAATAAGATTATATCTCATGGAGTCCATTAGATACGAGAATAGTATGTTTTCCTTGGAATGTTTCTTTTCGACAGATATCTCGTCATCACTGATTTATAAGTTATTAAAGTAATTAGGTATCTTGGTAATAAAATATTCATATTAAATAAATTAAATAATTCAGTTAATCCTGTATGTTAAAACAGCAATAGCTCCAGTAATAAGTGTATAATAATAATCTACTAAATGATAGGGGTGGTTAGAGAGGCTAGGCGATATTAGTTAACTTCATAAGAATACAAAGTACTTACTTAAAATGGTAATAATATAACATTGAATAATTCTTCCAACTACTTCTAAAGTTAAAGATAAAAACTGAGTATAAATTTGAATAATTATAAGAGTTATAATTTTTTTGTTTCGGTATTTCCTAATAAATTTATAAGTAAATACCCTGCAATTGTAGTGGCCGTTAGAATAGCTAATATAGTGTCTACCTGCATATAAAGCACAGTCCCCGTGAATATGTAATACTTGATTGACAATTTCTATCAGACTTACACGACTGGTGCGATCCTTGTAAAAGTTTTGATCAATCGTTATTCTATAGTATTATTGCATATTTGAAGAATTGCATAACAGCCGATGATTGCATGCGATCGAACCACACCCTTTTATTAATTTTCATAACGAAAATGCTTTTCCGCGTTCGACGAGCGGCCGCCTCGTTATTAATGTTTGGCAGAGGACCAGGAAAATGAGCAAATTGAGTGTTCGCATCTATCGAAATGTTTTAATCTGATTTCCTTGAGTAATTAGGGAGATAATTCACTTCTTACTTGGCTTAAATCATAGAACGTATCTAAACAATAAAAAAGAATAGTGTGTTTCTTTTTTTTGTAACACCTCAGATTTTACATCAGTTTTTAGTAAAGAATTTGAATTTCCCTCGTAATTTAGAAATTTAATGAGAAATTTTGAAAAGGACGTTGAGGTGTCATTTTAATGGCCTTATATTTCGTATTGATTAAAATTAACATAATGTTCTTATACGTACAACACAAGTTGATGTGCAGATAGTAAAAAGATAGAAATCTAAAAGCATTTTTTTTGTACGTTTTCAATGTTGATCAATTCTTAATGATATTGACTCATCAGCTGTCAATAGGTTATATCCAAATAAATTTTATAAATCTGAAAGCATAAGGGTATTCTTTTGTTTTGATAAGAACAACGTCTAGGTAACTATTGTGGTAAACGGATTTCGTTTCTAGGACAAAGTAATTAGCGAATCGACTCCTGTTTATAATTGTTTCTATGAGGGATCTTCCTAAGGATTAACTATTCCCTAGGAAGAAAAAAATTGGTTGAAAGAGATGTTTTGTGGAATTTCGCGTTCGATGACATCTAATATTATAAAGATTAGATAATTTTTGTATCCTTGATTTTCCGATATTTAATGTTGGGTGACACCCATTACATTAAAACTCGTAAATTGATTATTTAATCTGAACCTATCAAACATGTTTGATATATATTATGTATCAGAGGTCACGATGAAATAAGTATGAAACTTCCCTATTTTAGCTCAATACATCTTCTTTGTCTTGAATCATTTTAAAAAATACAACATTACATTTTAACTGCTCAAGGTCTTAAAAAATTGATGAATGTAATACTAAAGAACTATTTCTTGCTTCACTTCTTAAATTCAATATTTTATAGACGTATAAAGTTAATAAATGATTGATGCTGAAGCTAATGTATGAGTGTAGAATATACAATGTGTGTTCAAATTTTAAATAAAAATGTACATTGTGTTACAATTTTGTTGTGGATACATTAAAAAATAAAATAAAATCTGATAATTATAAAACCAACCCGATTATGTCCACATCCATTTATTGATAGAGAAACTGTTTTTTTTTTTTCGTGAATTACCTCTTCGCATTATATCGTCATAACGATTTGATAGGAACTAAATCTGCAGCCGAGTGCTTTTCTCGATATAAAAGTTTTTTTTTATTATAATATATAAATATTGCAAGGCAAGGAACAAGATCAAAAAGCTTCATTTAATATTTTAGGAAAAATATTCATTTAGATATTGCATTATGAAACATATAAAAAGTAATAAATATCAAGCGAGAGACCTACTAGCATCTGAACGAAATGAGACTTACATAGAAAAATTGCAATCACTTTCCGAGGTCGCATCGTCCGCCGGTAGCAAATCAAAAGTGCTCACCTTGTGGGGTCTGGCAAGGAGAGCAGAAGACGGCCAGCCCGAAACGCGAAGTCCGGGGTTCCAGAAATACCTACATAAGAGTGGGACAGTACTGTCCGGGACCCGCGTTGAAACGTTAATTGGATTTTTTTATCGCACTCATTCTGCTCGAAAATCTTTTCATTATCAAAAAGCCGGCGATCCACCGGCATGGCGTTTAATCAAATCAGAACGGGAAATTATTCTGCGACATTTGACTGGAGGAGAAAAAAAAATGTAGCTGTGATTGGCCTAATCGAGTCAGGTTCAATGTTTTCGCGTTATATCAATATTCAGCCCTCGAATTTCAGTTTCGTTCGAGTGGGCTCATTGAAACTTCTCTAATTTCACTTGACCTTTGCTTTCATATCTGTATGTGTTGCCTGAATATTAAAATTGAATCCTTGGAAATTAAAATTTGCATTTTTTGCTGAAGGTAAAGGCATAACGTGCAGAATTAAGATAAATTTCAATTACAGAATGTCTGTTTTCTTGTTCAATAAATATTCAAATATCAATTTTGTTATATGAATAGTGTAATGATCTTAGTATGATACAATGTAAAGGGTTAAATGATTTTATGTGATTAATGTAGTAATTTTAAGTGCATCAGTTGCTTCTAAATTTTATTATAAAATGTATAGTGAAAAAAAATTGTGTTACAAATTTTCAATACAAACACAAAAAGAAAATTTTGATTTCAATTGCAACTGTACTCTTGCCCGATTATATAATATCATGATTTTATTATATCTACGAGGGCTGCTATTTATGTAACCGGAACTGGCCACATACAAAACAATATTTAAAAACTAATTATAACATTTAAGAATGGAAATCCTTTTACTATGAATACAGTTTGTTTTATGTAACTGTCCATTGTTTTACCATTGTAGCATTTTTATGAAAATTACGTGTCTTTATCAACATGAATTTAACTCATGAAAATTTCCTTGCGATGATTTATTACGGTTTTTGGTGTGGGATAATTCAAAAATAGTGCATCTATCAACTCACTCCGACTTTTGAGGATGAAACACATCGACGACCACTGTGCATCACTGGTTTAGCGAGTTTAATCGTGGGTTGTCTGTGCTCATAGACGAATTTAAAGAAGGTCGCACTAAAACGGTTGCTGTATATATCGCCACGTTACATGTCGCGAGACAAAGAAGTCCCTGAGCACAAGTATGACGAGCATACATAAGATATTACAGGAAAATATTTCTTTCTTTTTGATAATCTGGACAGATAAATAGCAGTCTTCGTATTCATTGCAAACTACCTGGTGAACTATTTGTGTTTAAAAAAATATCACATATAATTCCTATTATTGCAACGAATTTAGAAGAGTAATCCAAGAGACTAGCGTGAAAAATTATCTTTAAAGATAAAAATTTTAAAGCACGTTTGACACTTAATTATCGTATGTCGATTAGCGTAAAAATCCTACTTACCATTTATAAGCTTGAGAAAGAATTTATAATATCCATCATATCACTTACTAAACAAGTAATATCAACCGTCAATTGAAATTAATAAAACGATGTAATAATGTTTTTATATGTAATAAAAATTTCAACTTTAATTCATACGGAATAAAGTTGTATAGTACTAAAGGAATTCACAGACTTCACATGATAGTGATAGCGACTTCGCTTGTTTCTTGTCGACACATCGATTCAATTTACGCTTAATACAAGAATTGTATCGCAATGGGCCCCTTTGTTTTACCTAAGAAAACTCTTCGGCTTTATCCGCTTAAGAGAATGAGAGAAAGACTCCTCAGCTGGATTCGTAACAGCTCCGAATCATTTAAAAGCCGCTAACGCGCATTGTCTCTGCGGCGGCAAAGGGAAGCACATCAGCGCCGACCGGCGGCGCTGAACCCGCAAAGTTTTATCGTTGCGCACGTCAGCCCTCGCTCGGCTTTGTTGCTCGCCGTCGACGTAAGCGCTATCACATTCGTGTAACTCCTGCAGCGCCACAGAATTAAATTGTTACGGTTATATCCGGATACTCACGTGAGGAGCTGAATTAAAATAAGTCTCGGGTCGCGTTTGAGATTTACCCGGTCGAAGCTAATCGTGGAAGGGCTCGGCGAGAACGCCGCGAAGGTTTCGGTCGCGGCGTGTACGCAGGGATGGAGCCGCCTCTAATACTTTAACGTGCAGGCGCCCGTGTTTCCTTTTTAGGTAATGTTAATTTCGTGAACAGGTGCTTATGTACGACGCCATCAGTTAGTTGCATAAATAAACGAAGTAGGTAAATATAAAAAAAAAAATCAATTAATATGAGATCTACTATATCGACAATTCGCTAGCGCCTAGATCTTGAATTGATATGACTTATGGAATACGTTTCACGTACGATGGGTGAAATAAACACAACAAACGTTTTTACGTGTTCCGAAAGTGTGTAAAAGTGTTTGAATTATTTATGATTGTAATTATGTGACAATGTTGTATAATTACGGGTTGTTGTTTCGTTACATTTCATATTTTCATTGACCAGTGCTTAGTAAGAACAATTTGAAAAAATAAACACAGTAACATCTATTCGTATTGTTCTTCCAATTATCCGAATATCCTCTTGTATATAGACATATCCACGTAAAACTTGCGGCTGTTTCGATGGATTTTTCCTTGATGATGATATGCGGCCTTAGTACATTGAAACCTTTCTTATTGACTAAATTCTGGGGAACTTTGTATCGATTAACATTGTTTTTAAAAAGAATAGCTGGTTAGATTTTGAAATTTTTCAGTAGAGCGGTTTCAGAAATTCCAAAAAATTCTGTTCTCTAAAAAACACTTCTTAGAAATTTTTTCTTAAACAATATTTCTTGAAGAAATCAACTAATTTTGATGCATATAGCAACGATCGACAGAAGGGAAACAGATGGACAGAATTTTTTGATAGAGCAATTTACGAGATAAATTTTTAGAAATATTTATTATTTTTTTTCCTCACATGTATTATGCGCTTTATTAGATTCCATAGCCGATAATTTTATGTACCTTTTTCTAATTTTTTATATTTGTACTGAGAAAAAATATCAAAAAGAATAAGTTTTAAAATCTAAAAAATTCATAATAACAGTGTCCGATTAATAAATTTCTTTAACGCTATTTTTAATGAAATTTTCTCACAAATTTTCATCGTCATCATCCATAATTTTTTCAGGTTGCAATATTAACAACGTAGTCATTGTGCCGATATTAATTTACATTTAAGTTTTCAATTAAACAAAAGTAATTCAATATCCATTTCATTTAAACTTAATTGCAAACTTCTTATCGTTTCGTTGGTACAGAACTCCCCACATGTGTTGGTTTTTTTCTTGTAACAAGGAATATTTGTTGTTCAAAAAAAAAATAAGGTAACGGATTTACTTTACCTTAATTGCAATACGGCCTAACTTTAAAACATTATACAGCGTTAAGCAAATGTCTATTACATTTTTTTTGAAACTCATAATTAAGAAAATTTTGATTTTGTGCTTTATTGTATTATATGAATAAGGGTTTATCGATAAACCTAACGGTGGATATTCTTTTCTGATTATCAATTACTAAGATCTTATTATATACTTCCTGAACTTAAACCACGATACCAGTTTCCTATATTCTATCTATCCATACTTTTGTTCTATATGATTTTCAATTTTTGAAATTTCTATCTTTCAGCAGTTTTTTTTGTCCTGAGAACCTTCTGACAGATGCTTGTTTATATCGAATATCGGTCCTCTCATATATCCAATGAGAGGACCGATACCTTGCCAGAGATAACTTTTTTCCATGATTTTCTATGTCTATGATAATCTACTGATTAGAAATCAGTTATCTATCGCTAACCGTAGTTAGAATGTAGGGAACGGCTGTAAGTAAACGAATTCACCTGAACTGAATAAAATTATCGAATGTTAATTGTAAGCATTTGATAATAACTAAGATTTATTGGCAAAAGAAGTACTAATATTGAATACGACGTGACGTTAGAACGAATTTAAATCTAGAAGTTTCACAAAATATCATGGCAAAAGTTGCATCCCGTCGGGGAGAAAGTTCTCCGTCGGGTCCACGCAGTTAGAGCTTGTAGAGGAGTAACAAAACGACGACTGCGCCGCGGGGCGCTGGCGCCGAGCCACGACAAGCTTTTGGATGAACAGAACGTTAATTTCGTTTTTGACGTAATATATATCTACACTGCTGGGAATATTTTTCACAAGAATTTGAAACTTCACAAAGTTATGACAAATAGTATTGAATAATTAATAAGTAAGCAAAATAAATTAAGACCAACTGCATATTTTATGCCCGAGAAAATCCTGCAGTCTTAAAGAGAATATTTGTCTTTGTTTGTATTAAAATTGAAAACTGTGTGATGTAAACTAACAAAACCCTTGTTTATTACTTTAACTAAGTAATAAACTTGAATATTTTATTATCTTTAACTATTCAAAGCAGACACTTTATAGGTGTTATTAGGTATGCAAAAAAATTCTTAGTAATAAAAATACTATTTTTTAAATATGACATCACAATCTTCAAATAAATGGAAGATAATATATCAAGAAATAAAAAAAAAACTCATAAATAATAATAATTATATTAAAAATAGCTAGATATATTACGTCAACGTATATTAACTTTTAAAAACAATTATTCACCATTAGGCATCGGCTCACGCGCTTTTCATTCATTTGTAGGAGCAATTGTAGCGTAAATAGTAATGGAACAAAATTGTTTAAACACGTTTGTGTCACACATAACAATGCCGCGAATAAGTTTCAGTCTGGTTGATTCTTTGATATTTCTTTTCTCACTGATTCCAGGTACAGACGAAATCGTCTGGCACCTGACACCTGGCACCTGGCGCATTTGGCACCAGAGACCGGTTACGTTGCGTGTGTGCACATTCTCCGTAGAGGTGGAAATTGCGCATTTTGAAATTAGTTTAAGACGATTTATTTCTTTCATTAGTATTTATGTTTTTTTAGCAATACAGACATATAAGTTGTTACCAGATACCTTTATTATTTATTATTATGCTATTTTTGCAAATATACATTATCGACACCCGTAAGTAATTAGGTCTCGCTTTGCCCGCCCTAGTACTATCTCACAATCTGTATATTCTTGTAGTACATTTTATGTAAAAACCATTGCACCTCTAGATTTCAAATTTAGCGTAGTAAAGTCTAGTCCAGATATGCCATCTATAGCTAATATGTCATTTATGAACAAACATTTAAAAAAATACAAATAAAAGCAATTTACAATGATTTGTCAACTAAAATATTATTGTTTTACCAACGCCATCTGTCGAAATTACAGAACTAATGAGGCATACATCTATGTGTGACGTTTTATTTACCACACTATTTCTAAACCTATCTGTTAGAAAATTAGTGAGTTAATATCAATGTTTTAAACTTCTAGAATGTTTGAATACGAAGTCACTTAACATAGTTTTAGATTATAAATAAATAGAAAATAATTTTATAAAGAGTTTAATGAGCGATATTTTTTTTAACTGTTAACTAGAATGTTATTATACTATTTTGTTAGATAGTATTATTCCAATCAATGTTGAAATTGATATTATAATAACTTATATATCCATCTGTTAGAAATTACAAGATTAATAGTACCTACGTATATCTAAATTACATAATATGGAAATTAATGGCAATATGTTTTATTTCAATTTAGTAATGAAAGTATACACAGAATCAATGTTTTGCTTTCATTTAAGTAGTTTTTATGAACAAATGATATTATGATTTTTTTTATTTATGCAAAACTGCAAATTGTCTGAAAATTATTTGTCAAATGAATTACATATTGAATATGATCTATACATAAACAGCTGATTTTATTAAAAATTATGTCTTAAAAATTATTATTAGTTACAAAATAATTGTATGAAATTATTGCAATATATAAAAAAATATTTAATATATGTGTAAAACATTATATAATTTGGATTACACCAAATTTACTATGCACATAAATGCCTTATCGACCAGTGAACATGATTAGAATAGCGTCGGTGCTATCGGCTCCCTGGGCTACATGACAGAGATCATGAGTCCATATGAGCATTTGCAAACATGTCCCAAGGCACTATAGAAACACTGTACACTCAAACGCATCTTAAAAGTATTTCTACACCTACTGGACGCGCAAAAAAAAAGAACTTGCGAGTCCTTACAAAGACATAATTTTTTTCTAATATAATAATAAATAAGTAGCACATCCCTTGCTAATTTTAGTTAGTTACGGAAGATAAAAAAACCAGGCGGCTACAAATGCTTTCTCAAAAACGTTGTTAGCTCTATTACTATATATATTGCGGTATTTATATGTGGTATATATACATTATAATGCGGCAAAAAATTTTTATTGGGTTGGTATTTTTGAAAAGACTGGCTATTTAAGGGTTATTGAGCGCTAACTACAGTCCATTCAGTTGGAAGAAATATATTACGTAAACAAAGAACCTCTCACATAAAAACTCGCGGTAATACGTCAAGCATTTTGAAATAGTGCCGCGCATTCTCACCTCGATGTTGTGACGTCATGCATACGAATTTTCACGGTATGTAATAGGAAGCTGCCTTGGTACATGTACGCGTGATTTGACTTCCTGATATTTTATTAACAGATTTTTTCGATGTGCTTATCGTTGATTGCACTGAATAAATTGTTGTTACAGTAGTTTTTGACGTGATAACGTCTTATAAATCGATGCATGCACGAAAAAGGATGACTCATTGTCGCGTTCCGCCTGACCTAGCGTGCGAACGAGGGCGCGGAACAAGCGATAGAGAGGCGTCCTAAGCGTTCGGCTTGTGACACATCTATCTCTCTTCCACTCTATCGGTCGATGGAGTGGAAGAAAGATACAAAATAATGATAATTATTTGTATTGAGATATATTTGTATCTCTCATGATGATACAATTATCATTACTAGATGATATAAAATAATGATGTTCAGTGATAATAATCCAATTCAATTCATGGAAGTATGCAATTTTTCATCAATGTTTTCTTATGACGTTATCAATTATCGTCCGTAAATCGACTTCACAGCCAACCAATTTTCTTTTTAACTTATTATTGTCACTTGATCGTTCTGTTATATATTATAATTACATTATTCCTTTAATTTATTTTTATGAGAAAAATTTAAGTTTTAACTTCTGCTTATGACAGTAGTGTACCTATATTAAATTAACAGCAATTTATGTCTGGTTGAAAAAAGTGTGAATGTGTGCGATAAAAAGCATAACGGTAAAAATATATTGTAATTATTAATTTATTATCATAAATAATAAATTAATAATATCTCAGAAGAAATATTATATCCCCTAAGTTTTTGTTTATATAAACAACTTCTTACTGAATCACCAATACCGCTATCGTTTTATATTGCGCAAAGCCAGACGTTGAGGTACAACATAGAAGTTTAATTGAAGACCAGATCTTCAATTAAACTTCTATGTTATGAATACAAAACGACGCTCCATACAGTTCTACGAAAGGCGATTTGAAAGACCTTAGGAAATCAAAAACTGAGCAAACTAGCAAGTAACTTTCATTAGTATTGTTTTTCAAAAGAGTGTCCGTTGATACATCGCTGTATTGACAGCGATGTATCAACGGGCACTATTTTGAAAGCGATGTATTGACATCGCTGCATTTGATGGAATTACTGAGAAAAACAATCTGTGTAGTACTAGCACATAGGGGTCGCTTCGATGGACTTTTCATATGTAGCCTCTGCATCCTTCGCGTTCTTAAACCACTTTCCTCGAAATTTTTCTTTTGTTTTAAAACAAAATCGCTTAGTCGAGGCTTTAAGGTAGGTGAGACAGTATTTCTAACCTTCTCACATGGTTAGTTGTTTATCTAGCGGTACGTGGTGAGGCTTCGTCATGATGAAGACAAATCCTACTACGAGGTCTTTTTTCCCGAACTTTTTCCAAGACAAGAAGCAAATAACTGTTAGTTTACTAGTATGCAGTTGTATTTTTATCTTCTAAAACAATTATTGCATAATGACCTGTCATTCTGAAGAAAGAGTCTAACATTTTTTTTCCGACTTTTCGAACTCGTTTTATTTTCATCTATAACTATGTAGTATACAGCATTTGAGTCACCACCGGCAAAGCTATGCATCATTTTGCGGCATCAATTGACATGACGGAGTTTTTGAGCTTCGACCAAATCATGAGGTATTATTCACAGAGTGCAAAACTTCCTGAGTGTTAAATGCTTATAAAGAATTTCGTACACTTGACTCGTACCGATGCTTAAACTTGTCCGAATCTGCTGGTAGGTCACTCTTTTGTTAGTCTTTATCACGAACCGCACATCAGTGATGTTGTGTCCGGACATCGTCATATAAGTACGATCCTTATGCAGGTTGTCAATCCGATGGTGCGACCATGTTTGAAATAGATATACTCGGTCGGGGAAAAAGTTCTTTCATATTATTGTATAAGTAAATAGTGGCATTAAAATCTTTTTGGTTGTGCTGTTTGTATCTGACTAGTTGTAATACCATTAAATAGATGACAAAAAAATAAAATAAAAACTGTTTTTTTTCTGTCTACCAGAGTGAGTGATTCTAACGTGGAAATTCGATATAATTTGTAATTTTATTACAAAAAAGGCAAAAATGCCACACAACTTGCGAAAAAAATTTATGAGATTTATGGACCTAAAACAGTGTCGCTAAGAGTAGCACAAAACTGGTTTAAGCGTTTTTAGTCTGATAATTTTGATGTTAAATTTGAACCTCGCTCTGGTCGACCTGTGAAGGACAAAGTCGATGCCATTTAGGAAAAAGAAGAGCGAAATCGGCATATTAGTTCAACATAACTAAAAAATTGGGGCGTGACCACAAAACAGTTTTGACTCGTTTGAAAAAAGCTGTATGTACAAAAAGCTTGATACTTAAGTCTTAAAGAGCTCACTGAAATAAATCTAATGAATTAGATACTCATTTAACATTTTCTATCGAATCGCAATGAATCCGAAACGTTGTTGAAAAGGCTAATCACTGGTAATGAAAAATGGATTACCTACGACAAGAACGTGGGAGAAGATCATGGTTAAAAGGCAAGCAAGCACCAGTCTGTGGAGCTTGCTTGCCTTTTAATCATGATCTTTTCCGTTAACCATGATAGCGAAACAAGGATCAACACGCAATACGTTGATGCAAATGCATGGTGGGATAGGAAGGGCATTCTTCATTATGAGCTTTTATCGCCGGCAAAACCATCGATTCGGATCTCTACTGCCAACATCTGATAAGACTCAAGCGATAAGTAGAAAATAAACGCCCAGTATTGATCAATAGAACGGGTTTGTTTTTCTACCATGATAACACTAGACCACATACATGTTTAGCCACTCAGCAAATATTGAGAGAATTTAGTAAGAAAATGTTAATGCACCAATCATATAGCCCTGACCTTGCACCCTTAGATTTTCACCTTTTCGGTCTCTTCAGAATATTTTAGGTAGTGTTAGGTTAACATCAAAGAGGATTGTCAAAACTTTTGTCGCAGTTTTTGATTAGAAATCCCAAAATTTCTACAGCAATAGGATTGTGTCACAATCTAGAAAATAACAATAAGTGTTTGAACAAAATGGCATACGTATATATTATAATTAAATGCAAATAACATAATGAAAAATTATCTTGAATTTTTTTTATATAAAACTTTTTTCCTAATCCTATAAAGGATGGGATGGGAAGTAAAGGATGGAGCTTCATCATGGAAGGCCAATCGGAGTCTGTTATAACTTTCTTTTTGGTTTAAATAGCAATGAACGTTATAGAAAATAATTACATGAAAATTTTATCTCGTTAAATTCATGTTTACGTTAAAGAAATAATTTTCTTTATGCCCCAATTTGTAAAAACAAATGACAGATGAATGCAATTTACATAGTAAGTTTAGCAAAGACATTTTTTTTTAAATTTAAGTATGTTTTATTATTTTACTGTTTCTAAGTGGATATTTCTAAAAATTTTATGTGCAGCCTTCTTAAAATAGTTGCGTATCAGACTTTCTTATATAAATAAGCATTTCCTGTGTTTGCTAAGTCGAGGGTAAAAATAAAAAAAAAATATAATAAAAATCAAACTGTGATTTAAAAGTTGCCTTATACATAATATGAATATACTGTAACATAAGAGAGTCTGGCATACTCTTTACAAAATAAACACCAAAAATGAATCAGTTACAATATTAAATTGTGCATGAGTAAATAAAAATTGTCTTTGTATTGAAAGTTGAATTGGAATAATGCGTTCGCAAAGACAGATTTGAAATATGCGTCGTATCAAATATGGGCTGTAGAGAAAAACTGTTTTTCTTTGGGGACTTGTAGGTAATATCAACGCTCTGTTTATTAGATTAAAATATGTATTTTACAGTCATTATATACAATTGCTATTAAAGTACTCATTATTTTCGTAGAACTATGAACAGTGAAAGACTATGAAATTTATATATAATCGTTTAATTATTATGAATTAATAATAATAATTTGGGGCGTTTCCTGATTTTATTCATAAATGAAAAACAGAAATGAAAAATCCCCTATATAGTATTATATATTTGGTGAGGCGAATTTGGGAAGGTCCGTCGTCCGTTGACTACGAGTTGGCGCAGTGTGCTGCTTCTATAAGTGTCAAGACGATTCCTCATCGTGAGGAGGGATTCTTTTCTTGAGTCGAACTTTAGTTGTCGGGGCAATAGAAGAATGCCGGCAAGAGGGCAACGAGAGGGAAGACGTCATTGCTTTTAGTCGAAGAGAGTCCGACATAACACGATTCATCCTTCGCCCCGATCGATGAGCGTTTCTAACACATGAATTTAAAAAAGTATTAAGAACTGCTGTATAAACTAATTTCTATAAGATTTTTGATCGAATATTTTCGGTAATAGAAACATCTACGGCTGCGTTCATATTGGAAATAGATTGCGTTTATTGTTGTATCACACTTTTCATGATTTCACCTCACCGCTAAGGCTTAATTCTACCACAGTCTTTTTATTTTAGAACGGGAGACTTAGGCCTTAAGCTCTCGATTTTCGATGAGCGCCGGCCGAATGCTTTTAACGACTTCAAACATTTTTTTGAATCTAAAAATTGTTAACGAAAATTGTGAAACGTTGATCCTATGAGATGTTTTTCAATTACCCTGTATCGTCCGAGGGTAGGTGTAAGTTCTAAAAAAAATGGCAACGGATTCGATAAATGCTTAAAAGAAACATAACCCCTGAAATGAAAATAGAAAAACAAGTACCAAATATTAAATGGAATTTGGATGATACGTTGTGATTTGTAAGATTTGAATTGAGAGTGTTATAACAAAACTAATTTAGGTCAAAAAGACATTACGTTTTCTACTCATTTCTTAAAAGTTTTATTTTTTTAAATGACAACTGTGGGAACATAAGTACATTACAAAAACAGTCACTACTTACCAATTGTCGCAATATATTGATAATACGTTCATATGGCGATGCAATATTACACATAATAAACGAAACTTTTAGCAATACATTATTGTGATTTTTGTATTAAATAGCCTGCCTGATAAAAGATAATCTTACACAGACTTGAAAAGATTTCAAAATGATCTCAAAACTATCTTATTTCATTTGCTTTTGGTTCTTATAGAGACAAATGAATATATTATTTCCTTCATTATTATTTGATCACGGGAATCAAAGATCTGCTTATTATTTTGCTTTAAGTCTGCCAAATGACATAATTTGGACCATTTTTAGAACAAAAGTGTGTATGTACTCTTGTGAAAAAAAAATGGCAATTTTGAAATGTTGAGGGTAGATTTTCCAGTAAAACATGTTAAATGTTTTTTTTTAATACGATTGTAAATAAAAGTTACCGACTCTTACACTTCTGTACAAAAATTAAACTATCTAGATCTAGTAGTTTGGGCTGTGCGTGGATATATCAGTCAGTCAGTTTACTTTTTTATAGATATAGATAAGCACACGTATAAACATTGTGAAATTATTTGTTATATACTTCAAATATAAGCTTCAAACTTCAAAAGCAAGCAAAATAGGAAAGCAATAAGTAAACAACCAAAGCAAGATAATAAGTGTGTGTATGTTATTTTTTTGGTAAGGATAGACTTTTAGTGTCGAGTTTAGTTATGGTAACTGTTCAACTTAACAGCTCTTATATGAATGCCTATGAAGTAACCCGCTACTATGTACAGGATATTTGATCCAAGTAGAACAAGGGTTAACATGAAAATGTTGAACCGTATCAACCCGAGTGAATAATCATTTCCCTGATGAGCTAAAAAATCTCCAAGCCATTCTTTGTCTAAAAGTGAAGCAAAAAGAAACTTGATAAATCTTTTCGCAAAGCAAATTCCGGAAATAATTATTTCCGGAACCAGCTATAAACGAAAGTGAAGATGAAGAGAAATAAATATTTAAATGAAAACTGGGAGTTTGATTAAATAAAAAAAAATTAGAATTTCTTTTCAAAAGGTTGAAATCTGTTGTCTTTTTTTTATAGTTTCGATAATACTATTTTTAGTTTGATTAATTATTGCGGTTTTTAAATGTGTCTATTTCTTGTGATTTTGTTTCATAATATCCGGCCAACTTCACCCTTTGGCTTTGCAAAGAGAAGTAGCATCTTTGTGTAGTATTTATTGCACATATTGTGGGGAGCGTTTTAAAGAATTATTGAACATAACTCGAGCTGCTAGATTCCATCACCGTTCAGCTCGTTGAAAATAGCATCATCAGCATTTTGATGGATGGCGTCTTACAACCGTATGCTTCATGCGTAATTTTCTGCCACGTACGGCAAAACTTTCGAATGATTTACTAACCAATCAACTACAAGTGGGCCGCGTGTTCATTTCACCTTAAATATTCGATAATAAATTTGCTTACCCTCCCCAATGGCAGGAGGTGGTCGAACCGAATCTAAATCAATAATCCGGGGAATGTGAGGGGGCTTTAACAAAATATCATGCAGTTTTTTTTTAACAAAAAACACTGCAAAATTGCATGAAAACTGGGTTGATAAATGAAATGAAACTTGTTTTTCTACTAAAATGTGGTTGAATCCTATACATTAATATTTATCGAGCTACTGGGTATCTGTGTGCAAGCAAAACGTGGCTAAATCAACGAGGCTGGAGGAGCAGATGATTTTACCAAAAATCACATGGACATCTTGGTTTCAGTAATCACTCTTGAAACCACACATGACACCCGTAGAGTGAATTAGAATGAATACTCTTAAGAATTTCACTGGTTCTTATTTTAATACCATATTGTTTGATTTTCTGACTATAATTCTAGAGTTTCATCTAATTCATTTTTAGTAGTCTCAAATGCTAGTCTTCATTAGTCTAATAATAAAATTATTCTGTTTTTTTTTTAATAATTGCAACGCCATTAATCACATATTAACGATTTTACACTAGAAATACGCATTTGAAAAAATCTTACATGAGATTACGTGAGAAAGGGCTCAAGCCAACTTCAAGACATCTCATCATGGATAAAAAATCGCCCCACATAATCAATGCATACCACTAAGTTTTTGCTTATTGTAGTCTTGGCCAGTTTGTTTACGGTATTAAATACTTTTTGTGTTAAATGACTATTATCGAAATAAACCGTTTTGAAATCTCAAGTTGTAATAAGTCTATTATTTTTTAAAGCGCTTGTTCCCAAGAAAAATCAATTTCTGTCAAATTTAATAATTTTTAGTATAATGTACTCAACTAATAATGAAAGTAACTAAAAATCAATATCTTGGAAATTTCATATTTTTAATGAAAATAAAAATATAAAATTTATTGGAACAAGCTAAATGGCGTTAAAATCGATTATTTAAAAAAAAGTTAAAAATTAATGTATAAAATAGTAATACATTACCAATTACGTATTCACAATTAAATTATTCAATAAATTTGCATGAAAATAAGCATAACAACAGTTATAGATAAATACAAGGGTGAGTTGAAAATATAACATTGAATGTATTAAAACTCAATATTCCCAATGTTGATAATTAGTATTGTTACTGGGTATAATTCGTTACAACATAAGTTAGTGACTCTATATGACCACATTTACAAATTCAGGTTCCTTCATTAGTTTTTAGGGGAAAAAATAGCGGAAGGCTTTTCATTTTTAATAGAAATATATAATTTTTGACGTCTTTTGTTTTCACATAACCAGTTTTTACTATTATTGCACTCATTTAATATAATAATAATTTTAGAATCGGAAAAATTGTTATACTAACAGAACTTCAGTTTTCATATCGCATCGCACAATATTCATAAAGTAAATTTAACACAAAGGTGATGTTTGGCAGGCCTACCTTCGCATCTTCATGTTAACGGCATTCACCTTAAAAGCGTTAATTTGAGATAAATAAATTTTACCAAAAGACGAGTTCCTAAAACTTAAAGTCGCCCTGAAAAAAGTTATTTCCAAATGCTAAATTGCGAGATTTCAAGTAATTAACTACGCAAATTGCTTAAAAGTTTCAGCGTTGATGAGTCAGGAAACTCAGTAAAAAAATTTGTTTCAATTTAGCGCAAGTGGTTTATGTACAATATATATTTGAATATTATCAATTTTATGCATGAATTACGTATATTATGCTTGTTGAATTCTAGGAGAAAAATCTACGTTTGTCTTTCTTAGCTAACGAAATTTAATTATGAAGTCAATCTTCTTCCAACTGCCTTTTCATGTCTACGTGGGTTAAATGAAAATCTTTAGAAATATAAAAACTGAGCAAACTGGCAACTTATTTTTAATTTTTTTTTTAAATAGTATCCGTAGAAATCAATACATTGCCGTATTCGATGAAACGACTGAGAGAATCACTTTGGCCACTCGCACTTAGGGGTCGTTTCGACGGCCTTTACCTGTGGAGCCACTATTTCCTTACAGTCAGTAGACCACTTTTTTCAAAGTTTTTCTTTTATTTTAGGAAATAAATAAGAATTGCATTGTGCGAGAAGGTCGGGGATGTAAAACGGGTGAGCTAGTATTTCTATATCTGACGTTCCCAAATTGTTAATTGTTTGTGTAGCGATATGTGGTGAGGCGTTGTCATGACGAAGGAGAATCCTACTGCGACATCGTTTTCCCCTAACTATTTCCAAAACAAATGGCAAACGATTGTTAGTGTACCAGTCAGCAGTAACTGTTCTTTTATCTTCTAAAACAATTGTTGATAATGACCAATCTTTTCAAAGAAAGAGGCCACCATTTTTTTCGACGTTTCGAACTCATTTCACTCTAGTAGACAACTCTTCGAAAAGAAACACCCACTGAACAGACTATATTTTCGTTTCGGGATCGCAACAGTCAATCTAGCTTTAGTTGCCTATGACCATGTTATACACAGCATTTGAGTCGCCATTGGCAAACCTTTTCATAATTTGCTGCACCAATTAATACGACGAATCTTTGAACATCGGGGAAATTATGAAGTACCCATCGAGTATAAAGCTTCACAACCGCTAAATATTCATAAAAGATTTTGTGTACTTGACTCATACTGATGCTTAATCTTGTCCAAATCTATCAAGCGGTAAATTTTAACACGAGGCGGACAACACTGATGTTGTCTTCGGTCGTCGCCATAGAAAGACATTCATCACCAAGATTGTTAAATTAGTGCGGCCACGTTTGAACGTAAAACTGTGGCAAGGGGAGGAGCTTCATCACGAAAAATCAACCGAAGTTTCTTCTAACTTTTTTGTAGTCTTATATGGCAACGAAAATCATAGAAAATCATTGCACGGATAGTTTCTTGGGTTAAATTTATATTGACGTTATACAAGCAATTTACTTTGTGCCTCCAAATTCTAAGAGCAAATGACAAATAAATGCAATACACGTATTGAGATTGGCAAAAAGTTACATTTTTAAAATGCAAATATAAATATCTTTTATTTTACAGTTTCTAAGTAGTCAGTCCTAAAAATTTTAAATGCGATCTACGTATTAAGATTTTCTATCTATCAACCCATTAAATAAAATTACTTAGTATTATACACTTTATTAATTACTGTAATTCAAAACTGAAAAACAAATTCAGAATGATATGCTACCCTAATCTATGCAACAGACATTTTGTTCGATGAGGACTACAAGTATATGATCTACCCTTGAGTTCAGGATAGGAACTTTTTTCAAATATAAGAAGTATTCCTAAAGCATGACATTCATAAATATATTCGCGTGGAGAAAAGTTTCTTAATGCAAAAGTTATTTGTTCCTATAAATTAATTGCTTTTTCTATTATATTAACTAAATTACAACCTATAAACATAATTACGTCTGGTGATAATTAACATCCGGTCAATTGCTTCATTAAAAATTGTCAGTTTCGGGTGCATAAAATTAGGGTCTTTTTTAAAATGTCATCACTTCGGTTGGTATGAGATTTGCTAGGGCGACCCTTGCCGACACTTCCATCACACACTCGTCACATGGATTTGTTTTCTCAATCTATTTTTATTTTATATTTGTGTCTCAGATTTACTCCGCTCATACTACGCATTAGTTCGCAGAGGCAATAAACAACATTTATGTATTTTCTACGTTATTGTTTTACGTTTCTCGTCGGAATTTAAATTAAGGTTTTTCTGTTTGAGTTTTCACACAACTATAAGTGACGCCCTATATTTCGTATTCTTTTTACAATTCTAGGAGATAAAATGAATTTGTCGATTTAAAGGCATTTTTTAATATTACTGAAGTTGTATGTTTAAAAATTATAAAAAAAAACATACTTATTTGTATTTTTTATAACAAACCCTTTCATTTTGATTTATGACATGATGCGCTCGACTTAAGAATTTTTTAGTTTTGTAATCAGTCTCTCAAAATTAACCCTTTATATCAAAATTCGCTTACTTCCGTTAATATGGCCGTCGTCCGATCATCTAACTCTGAAGTATAGAATGAAGTATGAAGCTCCACGTTTTAGAATACGGTAAATTTGTAAAATATAGGCTGTAGCAGACAGACAGTGAACATCCTATCGTTCTAATCTAAAATCTAATTGTTCTGCTTTTTCATCAGATATATGAAACCTTCAAAACCAAATTACACGAAAAACATTTTGTTTTCTAAATCAAAATATTAATGTTTGCAATTTTAATTTTTAAAATAGCCAACAGCGAATACAATATATGTAAGAACAGATAAATTAATAAGATATTCTAATTATTCGAAATCATAGAAACCGAAACCGGTACAAATAATATGAGAAGCATCATAAAGAAAATCTTTGACATTTCATAAACTGCTCTTAAAAAAAGGACAAAATTTATGATAAACAAAGGGAAGGCTTTTTTATACTTGACGTAGGAATTCTCATAAATTTCAGAATTTACGTTAAAATACAAGTGCTCATTATGAAGTTCAGAGGCACGGTAGGTCCAACACAAAAAGAGCGATATTTTTCTTTGCGGTTCTGTATATTTGGGAATGCAATATATATACAACTATATAACAATATTTAAAAAGTATTTTTTGTTAAAATATGATCTAATAGAGGATAGAAATTGTCATAATACTAATAAAATTAACTGAAATATATTTTCATAATTCTGAGCAGGTAAACGGAATGCACGCGAGATACGAATCATTATGATATGACATTACAAGATATGTTCTGTGAACACAATTTGTTGACTTTGCTGGCGAAGTGCGTCGATATACAAAATTTACTCCTATATAAATTGAACTAACACTCAATAACAAAAAGTATTATGTTATTTCCACATATTAAGAAGACAAATATCCATGGCCATAACCAGCTCTACTTCACACCAAGATGTTTCATTCAATAATGTATAAGCCTTTGTTACTGAAACGTAAATATGCATATTTATTACAATTTAACTTAAACTAATAATTTATGTGTTTTGGTTTTGGTGATCAGCGTATCTTGTGACATAGGGACCTTCTTCCATTTGCTTCTAGTCTATTTTATTGTTTTCTTTTCTTGTGCAAATTGCGCCTACTTATTGTCTTTTCTTCCGGTCTGTTCATGTATTGCCCTGTTTTTTTTTTTTTTTTCCATCTCGTGGTTATCATTTTGTGATGATTTCTGTCCATTTCAGCTTGCTATCTCTTCTCATGTGCTCGGTTCAAAGCCATTTCAATTGCCTTATTTTGTTAATAATATCATGCGATTATCTTTATTTCATCTGCTATTTTGCTATCTTTGCTGTTATACTCGCAAATTTATTTTCATTCCTCTTTGACACGTTCTCAGTTTTAAAAGATGATTCTGAAACAACGTCCAAATCTGGCACCCATACGTGATACATGGGTAATTTCTAACGCTTTTTCTTAGTTACCATTAGAAAGTACTTTTTCTTGAACAATTTCGAGACACCGATATCTCTTCTAGGCGCAAGATATTTTTTGTTCCGTTTCTAGGTCTCTTTGATTTTTAAGCGTATTTGATCTAAGCATATGTAATTATTGAATATATGTAATTATTTCCAGATATTCAATAATTTCTTCGTGTACGTACAGTATATGATTAATGCATCCCTGTTAATCACTACTTTGGTTTTTTTTTTATTTATGGATAGTAAGCCCAACTGTCCTGTTTTCCTCTGTTGTAGCATAGTTAGAAGTGTCCTGGCATTATTTGACATGAACCATCGACAAATTTTAATGATTAAGTTGCATGCCGCCAATTTTTATGCCTACGTTATCTCTTTTCAAATTAATAAATATGATCTCCAAAATGACTGAAAAATTTTGGGGATAGCGGGTCTCCTCGTCTCATCATACTTTTGAGAATTATTCTTGTTTGAATTGTGTCGCGTTATTCGCATGTATGTTTTTATATATTCGTATATATTTTTTGGGTACTTGATGCTGTATTAAAATTCTCCATAGTAAATCATGTTTCATTGAATCAAATGCTTTACAGTATTCTATAAAAGCGATTAATAAGCCCTTTACCGTATTCCTAACACTTTTTATTAGTTGTTTTATAACATGAATATGATCGATAGTAGAGAATCCTGCTCTAAAACCGGCCTTATACATATATATATATATTCTTGTTTGTCCATTATCTTTGTAATAACAACTATTCTCCACAATTATGAATGCGAATAATAATTCGCAGGATAATTTTGGAGAATATTTAATAATTGTACATAAGACTCATAAGTCTATATTTTTTTAAGATATTTCTATCTATCTTTTTTTTGCGATAGATAGAAATATCTTATGGGAAAAATATTTTATCTTCCGATCACAAAAAAATTATAGTCAAAAAAGCATTCTACTTGAATATTGCAGAATTTGAGATACCATCAAAAACCGAAATATTTTAACACACAAAAGTACATCGAGTATGTATCAAATCACCAAGCTATGAAAAGACAAAATATTTTGCGGACAATTTTAGTTAGCAATACTTTATCATGAGACCAGCAGATGAAGAGAAATATTGGCGACCGTCTTGATAAGTATCATTTGCTTAGCTTACAGATTACAGAGATGACCTAAAAGCAGAGGCCATGATAATGATATATGGTCTGCCGCTGTACCAAGCGAGCAGTTTGTTAGCAACGTGACCCCGAGAGTTTTCACAAGCAAACAAACTCGACTAGACTCGTTTCTTCGAACATCATCTGGCTTAGCTAAGTCGATTCACCAGCATTTCATGTTTTAGTGTTTATTTAAATGCTAAGAGCAGGATCTTTAAGCCTAATAATAATATAATCTGAAAGGTATGGTAACTATTAAGACTTTGCATAGTAGGTAATTAAATATACAACCCATTACATAAACGAGAACAGAAAATAAATATAGAATACAAATTCAGATTGAAATTAAAAATATCTTTATGTCATAAGTCATATAATAATCTTTGAATACGACATAATTTTTAGCGAATTTACACTTCACTACTTGTTCGGAAAGCCGTTTTCTCGCAACAATTAATCCGCTAATAAAAGACATTCAAAGTTACATCGTATAGAGCTGAAAGTTGGTGTAAATGTTAAAAACTCCATTATAAATGAAGTTACGGAAAGTTCGTATCAATCTCACATCCACAAAAAAATTTATATATGGTCAAAATTCGCAAATTTTGGTTCTTTTGCATTTCTTAGCCAAACGGCAGATTTTATAATGAAAATAGGTCAAACAAAAATTGTACACCAAGCAATTATCTGTATAAATTATTCCAAAGTTTTTTTCTAAGAATCACTATTACTGAGATATAACAATTCAAAAATTTGAAAAAGTTGTGTTTTTATAATATGCACACATTTTCACACCATTTGTCAGGTAGTGGACTTGGCGCTATTTTTTTTAACGTAAATCCCCCGGCAGGTCTATTCCACGATCAATTGCGGCTCTTGTTTTAATTGCTTGTTATATAAGCGATCGATTCGTGCAAATTACATCTTTGATGTGAGCAAAAAAAAGACGCAATTCTTTCAAATATTTTCAGTCATTTATCATAAGAATATTTATTAAAATAGAATTACGTCCTAGAATTCAAAAAACTAAGAAGGTCATCATTTCTGTCTAGTGCTTTTATATGGTTTCCTTTAATATTATAATTTTTGATTTAAGGTTTTCTACAATATAGATACATACCTCGACTACTATGTTAATTAATTTTTCTAAACTATTTTTGTAAGTAAATTTAACAGTGGAATTAATTGGAATTCCTTGGGTTTCGCGACACGCTATGAGTACATTTCTCGGTAACACGTTGTTTCCGTAGTAATTACGGGAAGGCCACGTTAGCGCGACCTCGGGAAGCAGAGGCGGATTGCGGGAGTGGGAAGTGGAAACTATATGCCGCGCATGTCCCCGTAGCGCGTCGCGTCGGCTCGACGACGCGACACGAGATTATTATATTGACAAATGAGATTATTTGAATAGGAACTTTTCTATCTATAAAAAAATAATATTTTATAAGCGACACTTATGTATAAAAATTATGGTATACGATTTGAACAAAAATAAACACAGGTGTGCAGTACGTAACATATCGCAATGTAGTACGTAGCAACTATGTATGTCGTTGTCTAAGACGATCTTGTCAACACAAAATAATGTTCTCCTGCCGTCCAATCGCGGTTGCCAGCGGCTCTAGAATGGCACTTTTCATAGTTTACAGGATTTTGGAGGAAGTGGACATTAATAGTAAAACAAGGGGAAAGGGTCATACGACTTCATAGGACTACCATTTGTGGCTGTGTGGCTTGCAAGATTTTAGCTTTATTATTGCTTAGTCGTTAAAATAACCATAACACTGATACTGAAAGTGGTTATTTTATGAAGAATTATTATAACCTATAAATAATATTGTTTAGTGCTACTGAATACAGAAATGTGATTTTCTTGTGGAGAATGTGAAAGAAATTCACTACCAGCTTTAAGGTAATGCACAGAACTATAGTCACAGGTATCCCGGTCGCCGTATGATTACAAAAGCAACGTATTTGATGAGAGAAAATTTTGAAAAAATAGAAAAACCTAAAGAAAGAATGTCTAATATATTTATATTGTATATTGATTACGGAATAATAGGTGGAAAAAGTCTTCGTAATTTCATTTTTATGCTCACTCTCAAAGAGGTACCTAAATGCTTATACAGGTTTAAGTTGGTCTTACGATTTTATTAGATATCCAAGTATTTAGACTATTATTATGAGTTGAGTTTATGTCAATACCTAAGAACTTTTAGTATATATTTTTTTGATTTAATTACTTAAATATACATTGTACTTTAATAAATATTAAAGCGATTTTATGTATACACTAATTAGAGACTCCGCACGCATGTATCGCTGAAATGAAATTCCTTGGTCATTTTGCTGTTGAGTGAGTATTATATTACTGTGGCTGTCCAAAAACTCGTTCTACTTGACTGTCGTGAGAACTAATACTTTAAGTTTTATAAATTTACTGAAAATAATAAAACTCAATACTCATATTCAGATGATTACAAAAATACATATATAAGTAAGTGATCGAAATCTTTGAATAGGTTTTCAAAATTGACTTTCACAAAGATGTACAACTACCGCTTTATATAATATATAAGCGCGGTCGGTGGTGGCCTCGTCTCTACAGACGTAGAATCCATTCAGGATTTACTTTCCGACAAAGAATCACAATAAAAAAATGAGTACAAATACGTAAAACATTCAGGCACGCAAGTAAAGTTGGGAAAAAAACTATCATAAATATGCGGACGACATTTAGGATATGTTTCAATATATGAAATGGCATATAGTATTCATGGACAATATAGCTTCTTACTAAGGGGTCTTTAAGTCACGTGATCTAAAAATGCCTTAAATAAGGTTTGCGTTTTTGGTAATAATAACTACTCTGCTGCAAATTGATGCAAAGACCGAATTTTACAATTAGTTATGGAAAAGTTGTTCTACAAGAAGTTGTAGAACAACTTTAAGCAAGTTAAATTTAAGCAATGCGGCTTTGTGAAGGCGAAGCCGTATTGCTTAAATTTAACTTACATTTTTTTTTCGAATATTTGTAATTCACCAATACGCCTAAAAGGAGGCTTTGCGTTTGTAATAGTTAAAACAAATGAGATAGTTGTAATATTATGTTTTTCATTAAAACTAATAATAATGACATGCACTACAAAGCCCCATTACGTTCTTAGGGTTCCGACCCAATATGGCTAAAACGGAACCCTTATAGTCCGTCCGTCCATCCGTTCGCCTGTATGTCACAGGCATTTTATTCAAAAACTACAAGACTTTTATTGATGAAATTTATGGAATAGGCGTCTTGTATAAGCCGCTACTTAGTTTAGTAGTCAAATAACAAAATAAATATTGGTTCTGGGGGCACTCCATATATGTAACAGAAATTGAAAGAAAAATTTTTCGACAAATATCAATTAGTGGCACATATTTCGACAGTTCTTTTGAAAAATTTTTAAGGCGTTTAAGCAATTTTTCTGATTACTTGAATAATTTCGGAAATAAACACTTCAAAATTTGCAGACATTGTGTTCACTCCCACCCCCTATTTTCTAAATCGTATATCCAAAAAAATATGAAAAAATAACGAAGATAACGCTTAATAAATACTGACAAGAAACATTATTGTGAATATAATCTGATACATTGTTTTTGAGTTATTGCCGAAAAGCTGTGCTTGTCAACAAAAGGACGTAAGTGCCATCAAGAAACGCGCTTTTGCTGCACTTTAGTTTACACTAGTTTAATAGTAATAGTCGACATACCTACTTATTTTTCTATTTATAGGCGACTAAAGTACTTATAACTATTCTGTGCGGAAGACATGAAAAAAGTATAACAACGTACTTTTTTTATCTGTAATGCATTTCTTTTTAATAATGGCTTCGGTACTCTATAATGGAGCATGGTCCGACATGCTCTTGGCCAGTTTTTTTAAACATCATGTATTTTGATGTCATTTATTATCATTTCACAAACATAACTTCTCACAAAAAAAAAGTAAATATTTTAGCAACCGAGCTAGCTCGGCGACTTTTGACTTTGCTGTAGAAATATGTAGGTCACACTTAAATTTTTTAAAATTGATCCGTGAGAAACTGTAAAATAATAAAACATATTCAAATTAAAAAAAATAGAACTAGACTTCGGTTGACCTTTCATGGTAAAGCTTCACCCCTTTTCACTGAAATACTGGCTCACTTGTTTTACAGCCCCGACCTCGCTCTATGCGATTTTTATTTATTTCCTAAAATAAAGGATAAACTTCGAGGGAAGTGGTTTAATGTGAATGTCAAGAAAGCAATGGCTGCATGTGAAAGGGCCGTCGAAGCGACCCTTTAGTGTGAGTGCGCAAAGTGCAGTGATTCCATCGAAGGCAGCGATGTATTGATCTTAACGGATATTATTTTGAAAAACAACAATAATAAAAACAACTTGCTAGTTTGCTCGGTTTTTGATGTTCTACGGACTTTCAGATTGACTAACGTATAAAAGAAAAATAATAGTTACTTTTTTTCAAAATAAAAGTTTTTTTTCGCAAAAATTACGACTGTTTGTGAGATCGTCGTAGCATAGACACCAATACTACTATATGAATCTGTAGCGTCTGTCTGTAAATAAATTATTTTTGTAAAATTTAATAATTTTTATACATTTTATGGTTTACTGACAGTGATTCTACCATTTCTAGTTATTCTCACGGAACCTTAAAAAATGTATCGTATGTTCTCCTATGAGCTTCTATCCCCTTATAAGATTTTATTGAAATTCGCAAAAACTACAAGGGTGTTTAATTACTATCACTAAACCCTAAAAAAATCGTATATCGTTTCTTTGTTTTCTAATTGTATCCATACAATATTTTAGGAAAATCGCTAAAACCACAAAGTTTCTCATTTTTCTCACAGATCCCAGAACTGTACCGTATATCTTCTATTGATTACCACTTAACTTTATACTTTAATATCTAATTTTAAATTAAACTTTTATGTTGTCGATATTGACAGTTCCGTTTCTGGTTCCGTTCTCGATCCTGGTTCCGCCTTTCACTTTTATCAGTTTGATTAGATTTTGATGATTATTTCATTTTTAACTGATTTTTTTTTAATATTCATGCAGGAACTCTAAATTTCCGGGATATAAAAGTACTAAAATATTACCCAATATACCGGTATGCTCCTCTACCTTCCCGTGAAAATTTCACTATGATCAGTTGTGCCGTTCTGAAGGCATTCCGGACAAACAAATGGACAGACCGACAAATAAATTATTTAAATAGGATTGTTTTGGTGCTTGTGTAGAATAAATAGCTTTATCGATTTAATAAAACGTAGTTGTTTTGAAGTCACAGACAGACAATTTTATTTCTGTAAGTACATTTATATACAATGTCCTTTTTTACAATGGGGATCAGATAATTACTATTGTGGAGATGCATTCAGTAAAATCGACAATGTATCTGACCTAAAATAAATTACATGTACATTACGAAACTTTCTTTACTGGTTCCTTTTATTTTTTGTCGGCGAATCGGTGTACTGAGCACATGTGGCGCTCATAAGTGGAAAATACAAAATGCATGGCCACGTCCCCTCGATTACAATATATGCAGGTCATATGTGCAGGCCGATGCGTCATCTATACATTGCAGCGGAATTGGTGCATCCGTCGTAATTGTACTCTGACCGTCACTTGTGAAGTTCGTGCTACTTTTTGTCAGAAAAAAACAAGCCTGAACATTAAAATGTCCATCATTTTGCCCACACATCGCAAGAATTCGTACTACGAGGCGAGGAGTGATTTGTCGAAAATTGAATAGGGTGGTGTCGTCGGTGAAGAGCGGAACTTGGAAATTTTTAATGCAAGCATTGAAAATTGGAACCAGTAGCGTCAGAAGTGGCAAAGAAAAGCATTTATTTTATTATATATTGTATTTTATTGTTTACCCCATCCAAGCCCGGTGATTTTCAGGGTTTTTAGACTTCAATAAGTTTTTGAACCTCGTCTGTCGAGATGGAAGGTAGATCGTCTTTGGGAGATAACAAGAACCTACGGAGGACTTCGTTTTGGGCCACGGTTAACGTGTTCGAGATTGAGGGGGCCGGGATTCAGCGAACATTGGAGTTCAACACTGTCAGCGTTATGCTCAGCTTTTTCCTGGTAACATTAACGCTAGATTGTTACCCGGTTTTTTGAGGGCAGGTGTTGCCACGCGCACATCGGATTTAAGTGATTTCTTCCATTAGGGTGCTCCAGTTTTCGTTTTTGACCTCCCTTACGCGAGCCTTCACTTCGCAGTGGAGGACTCGCGCTAGAGACCTATACTCGAGAGTAGGGTATGCGCTCGCGCGGCGCAAAGCTGCGTTTTTAGCTCTTATCAGTTTGCGAACGACCGCGGGCAGGCTCCGGCGATCTGAGTTAACAGGAACCTTCCTTTGGCATCGTTTGACCACTGATCTGATGGGTTTGATAAGAATTCCTATGACTATGTCGATATCGTTGTTGAACACTATGTTATCCGGAATAACGTTGAGATTAGGGGTGTTGACTTCCTCAAGCGCGGTCGACACCCGGTTCCAGTCTATGATCGTTTTCATTTCGATAGGTTGTTCTTCATCAGTGAAGAACCTTAATTTGAACAGGGGTAGGTGGTCTGAGCCAAGGCAGTGAAGTGTCTCGATTGAGCTCAGATTTAGTACCACGCCTTTAATACCACAAAATTGAGTATTTCTGATCTATGACGGATGTTAGCTGAGAGATGTGTTGGGCTAAGAGGCGCGATGATTGCGAACTCGTGATACTGTCGAGACAGCTATGCTATTTTCTGACATCGATCCTGGGCCATACCGTAACGGATTCGCCGCTATTTGGCGTCCGTGAACGACTACCATCATTGATTGGCAGCCCTACCGTCATGAGAGTCGCCGATGTATATATCACGTGATCGAATCTCTGAAGGATTACCGAGGTACAAAAGTGCATACGTGTTCGATACATTTTGTTTCAATGAACAGTTCGGATTCAACGAACAGTTTGGATTCAGACCATATCACTCCTGCCCCCAACAAGCCCTCCGACTAGTCGAGCACATCTCGGAGGGTTTGAAAAACAAACCTAAAACCGTAGCGGTCTTCTTCAATGTTGCAAAGGCATTCGACAAAGTTTGGCACGTAGGCCTAATTTACCAACTCCGCCAACTACAAGTCCCAGATCATCTCGTCTTCATCATCCATCAATATCTAACGAACAGACATTTCTCCTTCCGGAATGAAAATAGCACATCTGCCAAAAGACTGATTAGAGCCGGAGTTCCTCAAGGCTCCACACTCTCCCCACTGCTATACTCCGCGTACACAAATGATATTCTTCGTCCGCAAACAGGCGTCCAACTCGCGCTCTTCGCCGATGACACCGCCCTACACCTGAGCGGTAGTAACTTTCGTCAAATTACTCCTCGCCTCCAGAAGGCCATCGACGAGCTGATGCGTTTGATCTAAACCTGGGAATCAAGGTAAGCCCTGAAAAATGAGCAGCCATCTTCTTCGACTACAGTAGAACCAAAAAGAAAGAAGTTGTACCCATACAACTCTCCAACCTTCCGTACATGTAACTCACCTATTTCGTGGTAACACAAATATAAGAATTAGGAATCACGCTTGACAAACATCTACATTTCAACGATCACATCAAGCGTGTTAGACAAAATGCTCAATTATACCTATCACACCTTAGTGGCATGATCGGTAAAAAGAGCAAAATGAGCCTTAGGAATAAATGCAAACTCTACAAAGTGAGCATACGGTCGGTGATGACGTACGTGGCGCCAGTCTTCGCCCACGCCGGTCCAAAAGCACTCTACCAACTTCAGATTCTGCAAAACAACTTCTGCAGAAGAGCTTCCAGCGCACCCTGGTACGTCCGGAATGATATCCTTCATAGGGATCTAGAACTCCCTACGATCTCCAAATACATGTAAGACATGTTGAAAAAATTCTTCGACACAGCTGCAAATCACCCGAACCCACTATTACAATCAGCAGTATCTTATGAGGCTCCCTTCCACATCATTTCATCTGAAGGCCACGGAATGTTCTTTCAGACCCACCTGACGAGCTCACCGCTGAGGTCGAAAGGTTAATAAATATCAATAAAGATATGTCAGAGGTCTAGGCGCAGATACCCCCATATTACGACCTTAAACGGTCATCCAACCGGTGCGCTCGCCGCGATCCCGGCACCCTGCTGGGAGATTCAGCCCGAGCCGAATTTCTACGTTATTTCTTATGCCGAGATGCCCACCTCGCGGCATCTCATGCCGATCGGCCGCGACAGACGAAGTCCTCAAAGCTCCAATTTATTGGGGCTACAGACAACAGCCAAACAATATGTTGCTTCGGGGGTTTGTTGGTCCGTGAAAGTCGGACACACCCCACGCAGCACGCGGGTGCGTGGCAGTTCATTAGGTTTTTTATGCCCCTCACCCCGCAAGGAGAAAACTAAAAAAAAAGATGCATTTTGGAAGTAAAAGTCATACAAACTCATGTCTTTATTTATAAGATAAATATATATGGACAAACTAATCTACAATGCACATTTCCACCATAAATCGCACCGTAAAAGCAATATTTTCTATATATTACTTACGAATTCGAAACTCGCCCATACGAACTATATGGACTAAAATAAGATGGTGAGTATGTTCACATCGTGTGTACGTCGGAGTGCGCTGGGTCGTTTTTGTCGCGAACAGTAAAATAATTTCTTACTCAAGAGATTTTAATTTTCAATCGAAGAAATGACTAACGGCTAGTAGAGCAATAAAATAGAAATATTAATTTATTGACGTGACAACGTCTTATAAATTGGTTTGCCGGGTGACACTTCAAGAAACTGCGTTACGCTCCGCTCACGTTATGCGCTCACAATGAGAGCGAGTGAGAGGCACGCGTCCCTTCCACTCAGGCATGGTTAGCCCGCCTAAGAGCGAGAGAGACAGACATAAAAAGTGAAAGGCACGCGTCCTTTCCACTCGAGCACAGTTAGCCCGCCTAAGAGCGAGAGAGACAGAGACGCAAATGTATTGCAAGTTATTGTATGTATATTTGTATATAAATACGTATGTGTGTGTAAAGGTAAAAATAAAATTTTGTTAATATGAAATTCAGTGCGAGATTCTTTGTATAAATTAATGTTTTAAATATAATTCTTTGTATAAATAAATGTTTTAAATTGTTACTATTATTTCATCCTTCTTCCTACTATACGAATGAATATTCACATTAAAATGATTTTACCACTCAAAGTCGTTGTCACGTAAAACTTTCGCCCGTATACCGACTTTACAGGCAACCAATTTTTTTTTTTATTGTAAAAGCGTAAGTAAGACAATAATTTATAAAAACAAGTTAATAATGTAATATGAAAATTCTAAATAACGTTCACTACAAAATGTATACATAATATGTGAAAATTTGATTATCTCCAAGCCTTTTATCAATTATTTAAAACAAAATTTTATTTGTCAATGTATATATAGTCCAATTGTCAATATAGTCCAATTTTCGTTTATAAAATTCTCGTATAAAATGATATTCCAATCAACATTAGTTTAAGCTCAGTAAATATTATTTTATTGGGAAGCAGGAAACAACATATATCTTCTTCCTTAATAACAGCATTTCATGACTGCAAGACGAATAGCTAGGAATATTTGTATTTATTCCTAATAGTAGCTTCTAATTAACTGGGGTGTCGACGCAAAAGATAAACCGTATCTGAAAAGACGGCCACTCATTAATAATAAATCATAATCCTTCGTCTGTCGAGATGTTTTCTGACTGAATCGCACTCTTATTATAGATGAGGTAAGTTAATTTTAGCCCAATAATATAAGAATAGATTTATCCATGTCTAGACGTTATTTAAAAAGTTATTAAGTCCCTTTTAAATAAAAAAAAAGAAAAACAAGATCGATATCCCTCTATTCGTTTTTCTGACCACGAAATGAGTGATTCTAATGTAGAAATTTGATACGTTTTAAAGTTCTGTTACAAAAAGGGAAAAATGCGACACATGCCGTGAAAAAAAATTTTGGAACGTTTATGAACCTAATGCAGTGTTGGTAAGAGCAGCACAAAACTGGTTCAAACATTTTCAATCAGATAAGATCTTGATGTCAAAGACGAACTTTGCTTCGACCTGTTACGGATAACGTCGATGCCATTTTGGAAAAAATAGAGTAAAATCGGCATTTTAGCTCTTACGACATAGTTGAAAAGCTGAGGATTGACGATTAAACTGTTTTAATCCATTTGAAAAAAGTTAGATACACAAAAAAGCTCGATACTTGGGTCCCACACGAGCTCACTGAAATAAATCTAATGAATCGTGTACACATTTACCATCCTCTATTGAAATATAGTGAAACTGAAGAAAATTGGAAAAATATCATGGTCAAAAAGCAAGCAAACTCCACTGACTACAGCGAAACTCGAATTAACTGGTAATAAATTGATATTATATGTGTGGTGGGATTGGAAGGGCATTAGTCATTATTAGTTCTTACTGCCGGGCAAAACTACCGATTCGGATCTCTACTGTCAACACCTGATTTGAGACTCAAGCAAAAAGTAAAGAAAAAATGGCGGGTATAGACCAACTGAAAGGGTGCAATTTTCCTTTTTGATAACGTCAGACCACACACATATTCAGTCACTCGGCAAATATTGAGAGTTTAATTGGGAAATGTTAAAGAGTCCATCATATAACCCTGATCTTGCCTTTTCTGATTTTTACCTGTTTTAGTCTCAATTTTTTAGGTAATGTTAGGTTAACATCAAAAGAGAACTATCGAAACTACTCGTCCCAATTTTTAGATCAGTAGTCCCAAAATTTCTATGGGATCTTAAATGTTAATAAAATATCATGAAAAATTATCTTGAATTTGTGTATA
>BGZK01002261.1:0-68650 GCA_005406025.1 Eumeta japonica | reverse complement strand
TTTCAATTCCCATAACAAAGCGTTTTTTTTTAATTCGTGCTCGCTTTCACGAAATTTAATTTTCGTCGTGTCCTTCCGCCGGTTTTAGCTGGAATTTAGACTCACTTTACGCGTCAGATGAGCTCCTACCACCGAATGGTCATACTATGTATATATAATTTGAAATAATATCACCTAACAATATTTTACGTTTAAGTATCGATCGAACTTGCTACGATCAATATTGAATTGAAATTTTAAAATGCATTTCTATCATCGAATCAATTATATTGTAAATTGGAAAATGCATGTGTTTTTCTAATTACCATTTTATATAAATCAAAGAATTTAATATGAACGCGTCGAAATAGGAAAATTTTCACATTGAAAATTAATATCAAACTTCACTATGAATTTATTTTTCTAAAAATATTGATATAGCTTATAATAATTGGTCTTCTATTTCTTATTATATCACTTTTCAATCAGAAAGGATTCAGAACTACACATTTAGAACACACGTGTAGAGTTGCAATCTATCTATGGCAATAAAGGAGATAGTTTGTGTCAAAAACGTTTGTTTTGATAGCATTAAATCTGGATTTATTTGTACACTCATGACAAATCTATGAAGACAAGGATGTATTATATTTTGTATGTTCGTAAAAAATTCTGTCATCCGAAAAAATTGTATCTCGTGTGGTGTCTAATGTTGTCATCGGACCGGCCTTAATTACATCAACACTGCAGAGGATTTCCGTTCAAAAATATTTTTAGTTTTTAGTGAGGAGTTTGGACATTGAACTTTCCTCGGTGATTCACCTAGGACTGACGATTACTAACGTCATCACTCTGGTGAGAACGAACAGGATTAAGTGTTTCATTTGCTCTCAGACGTACGAACCAAGTGGTTCATTTAATTTCATTTGTAAAACTCGTCGGTTAATTTGTTCGTGGACAGGGTTTGAACTCGACGATACCCAATTTGTAGACAACACTTTGACCACAGACCTGCACGGCTTTAGTGCCGTGTGCGAATGAAATTCTAACAATGTAAGAATTACAATACTCACTCGTCCCCGCATAGTAGACGGTGTAATCGAGCTGATGCTCCATCATGTCAACCTTGACTTTGTCCACGACCAGCCTCGTGAAGAACAGGTCCCGCTTGTAGTAGATGGGCTTCTCGTTTTCGTGCGAGACCGCTGTGTCCATTAAGGGGTGAGACCTGGACGAGAATGGTAACATTATGAACGCGTCTGTTTATAGTCTTGTGTTCGATGGTCGATCATACAGATCTCTTAATATTGACAGTAAAATGTTGAAGTTCGTCAATATTTTTTGTTTTGTAAAATCATAATTCTGTTAGAATTGTACGTGCAAAAACATTAGCAATAAGTGATTTTCAAAAAAATAATAATATAAGCACTAAATTTCCAGCGTTAATGATACTGAAGTTATTATGAATATTTAGAAGAGATACATAATTCAATGGTCAGTAAACATTAATAATAAAGACTTTAAAACGTAAAGAATAATGTAAATAAATTGATTTCAAATGAGAATTATTGTATTATGAATGTCAATACAAACATATGTTTGTATCGACGCTACAATGTATGTATGTAGAGGTACGCGTTCAAATTATATGAATATGTACACTCACGCAATTGGAACAGCTATTCTTATTCACGTTGACTAATTTCACCATACTTACAATTTATTACCTATTTATTCCGAAATGATAACACGAAATAAGCACCTCTCGATAGAGACAATCGTGACATAAATAATTCAAGCTTCACACTACACGCCCGCGGTTAACTCGAGGCGAATCTCATGAATTTTCAAGTCGTTTAACACCCTTTTTCCCACAAACGGTGACCACTTATTCGTGTGTGACCAAAAATAAAAAAAGTACTTCATCAACGCCCAACGCATTTCGTCCACCGATAGACAATAATTACAACGAGACCCGGCTTAACGCGCGCGCCGCGCCGCACGGCGCGGGCGTCGCTCGCGCTGGATGAAACCCTTTCATTTCCGCGCTAACAGCGAAATTCCCTTTTTCCGTTTAATTAAAATCGCGGCCGGCTCGAGAGGGAATTTTTATATATTATTTCCGTTGAAGCGGTCCACGTGAAGTGTTAAAATCTCGACGCGGAAAACGCGAGGATTGTGAAGAGCGGCTTTAAAAAAAATTGAACGGCCCGACACGAGGGCGGCAGATAATTAACACGCCCTGTCGCTAGATGGCGTCGTGCGAGGATTTCGATGGGCGGGCGGCTCGGCGTCAGGCGGGAAGCTCGCTTGGGAGTCGAGCACAAGTTTTGGGATCAAGGTTAATTTTAATTTGCTTCAAACGGCGCTAAAGATCCGAAACTGTTCAATGCACGACCTTAATAGACCGGTTGTGCATTTAGAACGGTCAAACCGTTAATATCAAAACACTAGGTTATTCAAGTTTGAAAACGAATTAAGCTGTTTAACACTGCACAGCCTGCAGGTATAAATAAATCACTTTTAAAATAAAACTAATAGTTGAATGCCAATTGCAATTAAAATGATAATTGCATTTTTTAAAATATGTTTTATAAAATCCTTTTGATCCCAGAGTGTGAAGCTGACTTTTTAGCAATGAATACATTTACAGTACAGAATAACATAACAAATTAGGAATGACTAAATCTAAGAAATCACAGTTAGGCTTATGAAGGATATATGAACTGACAGAGTATAAAACACTATATAATGTTTTTCTAAATCAATAGATATGATAAAAGTCAGTCTGTTCAAAATTATCATTATTTTTTTAAATTTTATTTAACATATACTACATAAAATGTCTATAAGGATTGCAATGCACATCTCAATATATATTAAACGTGATTTCCGTAAACCGTTAAGCTATAAAATTTTCAATAAACGCGATAAGAAAAAATTAAATAGTTTATTTAACCCCTTCTCATCGCAGACCAGATTGGGAATCGAGAACACGTGTATGATCTGAATTGGGGACGATACTGCTATCAGAACCATTAGTGGGACCGAAAACGAAATTGGAAACAGAACAAGGATCACTGTCATTGATAGCTTAATATAAAAAAATAAAGAACTACGTAAGCGAAGCAGTACGCGGATAGCTAGTAATCAATTGAAGTTAGTGTAACATTATGTAAGTTTGTGTTTTAATGCAAAGTCGGTATAAAATATAAAAACAAAATAAATAAAATCGTTGCAACAGATAAACAGCAAAAAATTAACATCAGGTGGAAATTCCAATTACCTAATAAAATTAAGTACTGTGTCCGGTAACGACGCCGTGTCGTTGACGCAGGTCCCCGGCCGGGGTTCGGGGACCCTGCTGCTGATGACCGGCAGCCAGGCGGAGCTGGACGTGGCCTGCTCCTTGAACTTGCCCTCGAAAGCTTTCTGCACGTCCCCGATGGTGAAGGTGCAGATCGCCGATCCCATCAAGCCGGTGGACGCGGTGGTGAACACGCCGTAGAAACGGCTGTCGTCGCCCGGCACTTTGTAGATGCTCTCTGTGTAGGAAAAAATATTTTGAGCTCTATGAATATGATTTCTATTCATTGTCAATTACATACAATATGAGTAGAATTTAGTGAAAAATACACATTCGGATGTATATGTACGAAAAAAATTAAAAAAATTTGGTTGCCTGTAAAGTCGGTATACGGGCGAAAGTTTTACGTGACAACGACTTTGAATGGTAAAATCATTTTAATGTGAATATTCATTCGTATAGTAGGAAGAAGGATGAAATAATAGTAACAATTTAAAACATTTATTTATACAAAGAATTATATTTAAAACATTAATTTATACAAAGAATCTCGCACTGAATTTCATATTAACAAAATTTTATTTTTACCTTTACACATACATACGTATTTATATACAAATATACATACAATAACTTGCAATACATTTGCAAGCTATGCACTAATTCTCTAGTGAGCGCGCGGCACCGATCATAGTTGAGTGGGAGAGAGACGCAAGGCATTCGGCGGGCCTCTCTCGTTCGGTGACTCATCGTTACGTTACCGAGCGTTACACTTTTCATAAGTGACTCCCAGCCGCAACCTAATTTAAGACGTCAAAAATAATTAGTATATTAGTATAAATTAAGTATTTGACACACAGCGGTAAACCATTTGAACATCAAACTTGGTGTTTATCAATGAATAAATTTACTGAGATGTAAAAATACCTGTTCATTGACTAGGTATAACGTTTAATATTGTTTAGCATGAGAAAAAAAAGTTAAATTGATCACAACAGACAATAAACTAAGTAATATTATTCACCCCGAGTACATCACAGTTGTCGTGCCGTAATTACGGGTATCGAACTTCGTGTCTCGCCGTCACGGAAGTTTCCGGGGCACAAACTAGTTGGTGAACTCATAAATGCCCGCAGGAATTGAATTAAACGTTTTCAAGTTTTACCAAGTTTCGGTCGATATGAGAAAGCGGCAAACACATACTTTGTCTTCATTGCGATTGCACTGATGCCCGAAAATATTTATAGTCCGAAAATAGTCTTTGTTTTGTTACACGTTATTCTTACATATTTCGTATTAAATATTGGTTCTTCCATATTACATCTATAGATGTTTTGGTGATTTATTTATTGGTTTCATTGAATTAGCTCTAGTTTAGGAAATACGTATATTTTAAAATATGTCTCTAACATTATATATAAAGGAAATTTTAAATGATTTTCTTTTTATAAAATTACCTTGAGCCTCGCATAACCCCAACAATAGTCTGTCATCACATGAACATGTTCTATTTTTTTTATAGCATATCATGGGGCAAACGAGCATGAGAGTCATTAAAAAAACTGGTGTTCACCGCCGCCCATGGACTCCCGCAAACCCAAAAGAGTCACCGGTGTATTGCTGGTCTCTTGGGTAAAAATAAGATATATAATGGGAGGGCTAAGTATGGTGATGGAGCGGGGAGTGGGCCTTGATACACATTTCAGTGTGTTTATACATCTTTCTAGAAGCATTTTCTTTGTTTCTCGCCAAGATCTTTTGGGTTACAATAACAATCATATAAACAAATGATCTATATACATATATCGCTTCTGACAATAAAACCGCCTATATATATATAGGCGGTTTTATGCTCAGAAGCGATAAATATTATCATATACAATTTTTAGATTCTGGCTCGAGGTGAATTAAAAATTTCTGGAATGAATGAGAAAAAATTACTTAGAATAGTCAAAAACGAATTCATTGTTTCTCAAAATATTCTCCATTAGTTTAAATGCACTTTTTCATACGAATAAACCGATTTTAATAACATTTATGCCTCCCTACCAGGTGACCTCGGACACATGTTTTTTATACTCTTCGACGGCCTCTTCTGACGATGAAAATCGTTGACCACGTGGTCAATTACGCAATTGATTTTTATTTTTTTGCGAACAAAAAAAGTCACAAGGCGCCAGGTCCGGACTGTATGGAGGGTTGCTCATAAGTTCTCTGTTTTTTCGTTCAAAAATTTATTTTTCCATTTGGCCGTATGGGAAATGGTATTGTCGTGGTGCAAGGCGATACGCCGTTTACGGTTATTTTTATGGATTTCGTCAATAACTTCCGGCAAACAAATGGTCATGTAGCAATCACTATTCGTGGTACGACAATTCTTCAGAGCAACAGTAGCTACGTGTCCAGTTTCATTAAGAAAAGAAGCAATCATCCGCTTAGAAGCACTTCGTTCGCGCGCCGTCGTAATAATAAATTTATGCTTCATCACCTGTTACTATGTCTCAAACCAAATTTGACGCCCTTTACTTGAATCTGGTAAGCTTGACATTACACTAAGTGACGTGGCCCGTTTTTTCGTCCGTCAAATTGTATGTGATCCACTGCGAGCACAGTTTTTTCAAACCCATATGTTTGTGTAGGATTGATAGTATTTGACTCCTGTCTTTACCTAAGGATGCTCGAATTTGTTAGTAAGTCACATGCCTGTGCGTTTCGATCTTGCGGCACATAGCATCGATTATTCACAGCGGTGGACGGCCGAACATCATGAAATTCGTCACTGTAATTAACACGACCGTGTTTGAATCCTATAAACCTGTTATAAATATTAGTCTTGCTTGTGCTTCATCGCCAAAAGCAGTTGGAAGCCGAGTTGGTTGAACTGTCAATTACACTTAAAACCTTAGAAAATGATAACTACGAAAATCTTCACGACATAAATCCGTAGTGATGTAGACACGCAATCTTTACAATAATGTCACAATGTAAGAGCAATGTAAAATTGACGACTAGATGAAACAAAATGCAATCTACAGCCAAAAAGTTCCTTTTTAAAATGCAATAATTACTTTTCAAATATTATCTATGTTAGTGGCCAGTTGCAGAAATTTATAGTGCGTCCCACGTATAAACCGATTCGTATGATTTCAAGTAAACGATACACAAAAAAAAAAAGAGACCGAAACACCAGAGTCATCCGTAACCAATTTTGGGACCAAATTCATAAACGCACTTCCTTTTCAGTGTGCGCGCTTAAATTAAATGCAACGTGAAACATATCGGCCGCGACGCGAAAAGACGAGCTTATATTGTAAATAGCACGCCTTCCGCAAACGCTAAGCGCTCGAGTGTTCCTATTACACTCTCATAGGTAATGCATGCGGGGAGCGGCGAGACGTCACTCTGCCGCGCGAAAAACCGCCTCGGCCCGCCGCGGGTTAATATTTAACGACCGCAGCCGGCTGCGCGGAGGGTCCGTCAACTCTTGAATAATGTACAGACGCGACTATCATCGTGGCTGTGACCTACTGCGCTCTGGAAAGTGCTCACGGGCAACCGAATCGTTAGTAAGATCTTCATGCTCTAAATAGAGCGTGCAGCTTCTACGTCAGTCTGAATTTTGATTTTCACTGTGCAAAACATATACATAAGAAGATAAGAACACGAAACGCATCCTTATTTTGTGAGATTGATAATGTTTCCAAATGTGTAGTTTCGTTGTTCATAATTATAATCTTGTAGTTCGTATACTATACAATAAATACTATTCAGTGAAGTATAAATCACAAACACATTTTTAGATGTAACATATTTTCTAAAAATAATGACTCATAAATCGTAATTTTGATAATATGAAACATAGTCATTAAATTTCATAAGAGACTGGTCGAATTGTTTTTCTAAGCCTTCCATATTTATGTTTAAATACGATTATTTACGATTTTTAACTTTTTCTAATATTATATATACCATAATAGTACATTAATATTTTAAAAAAGTACATTATAAATTTGTTAAATATAGAATTTTAATTAAGGTCATGTAGCATTATTTATTTGGGCTATTTCAATAAACAATTAGACTTATATATCCTAGTCTAATATGTTAAATTCTCATTGAAATTATTTATGTACGAACCTATGTGCTTTTTCTTACGGACAGCCGCGCTCTTAGTGTTAAATTGGACAATGTGTAATAATTATTTCATAAAAACGGAGTTAGGTTAAGAATTCTTTTATGTTTTATTGTATTTTGTGTGTGTTAATTAAATAATTTAAAGAGTTGTCTTTTTTTACCCGGGTATGGATTATCTGTGATGAATTTCTAATTTGGTAATATTGGTCTATTTTACCTATTTTTGTATATTTACTGTGTTTCTAGTCAAATATTTCTTGCTTTGTTTGTTTGGTCGTATTTAATTACAAATACGAAACTATTGTGATGCACATATGAGTTGCATATAAAATTGTGTCTTGACGGGAGGACTAATGAGAGGCTGAGAACTGCGGCGGTGTACACGGTACGACCGCGAATCGGTGTACCGAGCGCATGTGGCGCTCATACGTGAAATTTGTGAATTGCATGACCACCCCCCCCTTTATTGTGACGTATGCAGCTCACATGTGCAGGCGGATGTACCATCTATAAATTGCAGCAAAATGGTGCATTTGTCGCAATTGTACTGCGACCGCCACTTTGAAGCTCGTGCTGCAATAAACAAGTCTCAACATCGAAACGCTGTCCATCATTTTGCCTACGCACCGCAAGAATCCGTACTCCGAGCCGACTGTGACGCAAAATCCGAAAAGCGTGCTTACGTGGCGGTGCAGAAACCGCCGTTACACTTTTAATAATCAATAATTCTACTTTAGTATAAACAGTAACTTTTTTTTTACAGTGGCTTCATCTAGCTACTTAAAATATATCACAGGAAATCACATGAATTAATTAAGAATATTCTATTAAAACATGAACATTAATATTTATCAAATTGTTTATCGACTTCGAAAGCGACGATGTGATAGAGCAGCACAGATTCTGTAGAATTGCATTCTGAATATTCGTCTATGCATTTAGATGCATCCATTAAACGTTCTATTAGCAACCTAGCGGAGATGTGCTAACGGCCCCGTTTGTGGTCGTGAGCTTTAAAGGTTTTCTGTGCTTGTTCGCATTTTAGATTTTGTGGAGCGATCCTTTTGGCTTGATTGAAGCCCGAATAGGAGTGAATTGCGAATGTACTGAGGATTATTAAGGTTTTATTGAATTTGCACCACAGAAACGATTGTCATTATATTTGTATTCTATTTCAAAAAAAAAAAAATTAAAACGTTAAATAACAATAAACAAGTAAAGACGCTTGCCTGCAACATGCATTAAAGTGCAGCATGCAAACCACCGCTGACTTCCGAATCTGTTCTTCAGCTACGAATCTCTATACAATAAATTAAATATTGATTCGAGAGGATTGATAGATATCAGATAATTAGCGGACTAAGATAAATAAAATACTAATACTTGCTTAGGTGCTTGATATCTGTTAATCCTCTCGAATCAATATTTAATTTATTGGGAGAGGCATTCGTAGTGGAAGAATAGATTTGAGGGTCGGCGGCGGTTGCATGCTACATGTTATGCATGTTGCAGGCAAAACGTCACATTATGGATTTCCACGAATTAACACCCCACACAATAGAGTATTTACAAAAAAAGTAATGTTAAAAACATATCGTTTTCAGTTTGTATAATGCGAAAAAATAACAAGGGACTTTTCATTCGACAGACCGTAGTGAATGACTTCCATTATTTTTTATATCTATTAAACTAGGATTTCCATTTAACAATGAACTGTCATTTTTCTTCTCTTCATACAGAAGAAACTTTCTTGACGTAAGTGTACAATTTAGAAATTTGTGACGAACAAACAGATATGGAAGAGTTCGTTTAAAACGAGTTCAGTTAAACGAAATTTGTTACATATATATTTTAGTGACGTGGAATAGATTGCTTTACGATATACTTATTTTGCAAATATTCACAATGATTTTGTTTCACTTGCACGATAAAAATAAACAGTACACTATTCAAGCGCGCTCATTTGCTTTATTGATTACGAATTAAATGGTGAAGTGATCTTCGAATTTAGAAACAATTAATTTTGTCACTCACGTATTTCGTTGAAGTAGAACGGGAACTCGCCGGGTATGCTGCAGTTCAGCCTCGCCTTCAGGTAGGTGGCCCAGTTCTGGCTGAGGATGTTCTTCCCGCCGGTGTCGCGCTTGCAGACGCGCGCCACCCGCGAGTACACTGCCTTGCCGCAGTTTATGTACTCGACGGCCGTCTCCCGGAAGAAGAACAACACGTATTCACCTACGTCGAAGGAGCCCACGAAGTTCGGCTCTGTGGGGAAGAATGTCGTGTTCTACAATCACGAAATCGGCATAAAATACGGCAAGTGCGCGTTGATACAGCCACATCGATTGACAGACACGGAGAGATTTTTTTTGGCAAAAATTAAAATATGACTTTGTATTTGCGTTTATTAGTAATTTTATGTTTTAAAAACTAAAGTTTATTTGGAAATATCCACTGCTTTTAATTGTTGCACCAGTTGAGTAATATAGAAATCTAATAACAACAAAACCGTTTCAGTAATTGCAGGAATTAGTGTAATTTGCAATGTGGTAGTATAATGTGCGCCGTTATCTAAAAATTAGTATTCGTATTTGTAATATCAAGAAAAGATATTATTTAATTCCCAGTGTTTGCCGTTTGTTTAATTCCCACAAATTGTAGTCATTCATATTTAACGGTTTTAGTAACTATAAGAAACTTTGTTGAAAAATAAAATCGTTTTGTAATATCAGTAAAATATATATTTTAATTGGTTAGTGAGCCGGTTGATAATTATTAGTGATAAACTCACTAATTAATTTCAAAAGTGTATATGTAAAAATTAATAATGTCTCTTTTTAATTTATAGAAAATTATTATCAATTATTAGTATTCACATTTCTTAAATATCAAGTAATCTCATAGCGCAAACTCAGTTCGCTTCTGACGGGCGTGACCAAAAGGTGTGTAATCGTGTAATAATTCCCTAAACTTATTTATTTTTTGTGTATGTTAACCCTTAAATACCTAGAAACGATCACAGAAGTAATCGCCCCGTCTGTGCCCTTCGCGCCCACTTTTCTCGTAATACTAATATTCCTGTCGTAGTGTTTACAAGTACTACGACACTGTAATTACTCTTGTTAGGTACCTACTGTATTGTTATTGTAAATAGATTTCCTAAATTAATGTTTATTTATTAAAATACAGGGCATATTAAAGTCTTATATTTCGTATTGCTTGGTGTAGTAATTATGTTGATTGAAATTAAAATAAATAAATCAGTTAAATCTTAGTACTTTCTTTTATTGAATACTAATTTTAGTTTCACTATTCTGGAAACAGTTCATTATTTTCAGGTGCAATAAGGGTATTGTGATTAATATTTTAAAAAATGTATATTATATTTTGTAATCCCTACGACATAATTACTAGTATTCAATATTATTTTTTGCAATTTTACGTGTGTAGTTGTCCCCTAATACTTAATACCAAGCTTTATATTTCCAGTTTAGTGTAGTCGTTTGATTTTATTAGTTTTTATTTACAATTCCAACAAGAGTGTAGTGTTAATAATAATTATAATAATTCCATTTTCTTGTAGTTCCCATTTATAACATAATTTTTTTATAACATTTATAACGTACTAATGATTACTTAACATGAAATATAAAGCTTGGTATGAAGTCTTACAACTACATATGAAAATTGCAAAATGTAATATTGATTACCAGTAATTAAGTAGTTGACATTACAAAATGTAATATTTAGTATTAGTAATACCACACCAAAAATTGCGAAACATTATATTAATCGTTACGAATGCATACTGGGAAATTAGAAAACGCAGTACTCAATCCTACTAACTATGTAGTTGGAGTTTCAAAACATCTTATTAAGTATTATTACTGTATACTAGAAATTACAAAACTCAATACTCAATCATATTAACTAAATACTTGGAATTACAAAAAGTTTTGTAATTACAAGAAAGATTCGTGACGACATCGTTTTGGCGATTACAAACTCGCTACTAAAAATTAGTAAAAGGAATTACTAAACCAGATTCGTAGTTTTCACAAAACGTTTGTTGTCGTGGGAATTATTCGTATTTTAGTAAATATTAATGTATTTCACTATTTTTTTTTTCTTTCAGTGTAGATTTCGACTTTGTGTTAAATGTTATAGAAGAGTACATACGGTACCATGTCGTTGCAACATTTAAGTCGTGATTGTGGATTGTCTTCGTATGGTTAGTAACAGAGGCTGTCAAAATTACAACTAAAACGCAATAAAATCATTAAATCTACAATGATTATTATATATACGGGCGAATGCTAGTTAAGTACAATATTTTATATATATATATATACCTTATAATTTTAAATTAATGCATTAATCAGACTTATGAGAATATTTCCCAGTTCTTTTTTTTTCACTAATAGCTTGATCTTAGGGGCAAAAATTAATAAACGTTTTTTTTAACTTATCTATTGGCTCGAAAATTTAAAGTGTAACTGTGATTTTTTTTTGCAATACCATTCCATAAAAAATAATAAGAAAATTGTTGTTACGAAATTGAAATACCTATCGAAATCTGCTAAAAAACGACGAAAATACAAATAAATTTTCACAAATAATGTTTCACGTGTTTACAACTTTAATAAAATTAGCGTTAATGTTTTCATGGCGGGTAGCATCACAAAGCCTGCTAAGAGCATGTCGGACCATTCTCATTATGGGGATCTGTAGCAGTTACTATAAAGAAATGCATTATAGATGAAAAAAAAACACTATTTTACACTTTTCGTATGTTTCTCACACAGAGTAGGCATAAGCAATTTAGTCGCTTATAACTAGAGAAATAAGTAGGTATGTCGATTTTTACTGTTACAATAGCGTGGGCTGAAACGCACAAGCAAAAGACCGTATCTTCGTGGGACTTACGTCATTTTGTTGAATGCAGTTTTTTGGCAATAATTCAAAAATGCTATATTCGATCGTCTTGAAAATAATTTTTGTTGAAATTATTTATTAAGCGTTAAATTTGCAATTTTTTTCATAAATTTTGGAAATACGGTTTAAAAAATAAAGAGGGGGAGACAATTTATACTATTTTCGGAGTGATTATTACCACAAATATTCACTTAAGTGAACAAAACTTAAAAATATTAAATTGTTTAGTTTATTAAAAACTTTTTTTTTCTACTTCTGTTAGATGTATGGAGTGCCCTTCTAAATATATTTATTTTTATTATTTAACTACCAAACTAAGTAGCGGCTATAGTATAGTATCTATATAAGTAGCGGTATACAGGACATCAATATTCTAAATTTTATCAATATACACTTTGTACTTTTTAGTAAGATGCATGTGACATACGGACGGACGGACGAACATAAAAAAATAAGGGTTCCGTTTTTGACATTTTAGCTACGGAACCATAAAAAGGGAAATATTAAACGTTAATTTTAAGGCATAACAGATTTTCCATACATTGCCTGTGAAATCTTACAGTTGACGTAGCACTTAGCATTTTAAAGTTTCGGCACAACTCGCCGTAAATATATTCTTCGTTAGCAACTTAAATTTTGTTTTCAATATTATTTTAATTTCATGCCATTCTTTCTTAATTACGGAATAATTTTAATACAGCGATTACAAAAAAAAAAAATAAAACTTCTATTTCATTCCATAAAAAGTGGAATATCACATAATACTTTCGTATATTGTACAATCAAGTGAATGAAATTGTCCTTAAATTGTGGATACAAAGCGTCTATTAAATTCATATCGAGATCTACAAAACGAGTTGCCATTAGTTTAACTCGTTTTTGTTTACTTAAACAAAATTAAAAAGTATATGGGTAGCATAGAAGACCGTATTAATAAAAAAAATTCAAGTACAAGCACAACTCTCTCTTCGTTTATTTACCTGACAGTATAGGCCATTAATATTAGGTTTAAAAAATATATGAATCCTAACACTAAATTCACATTTTATATTTGTTTCAATATTGGAACCAGTTTTCCTTAAAAAGATCCTATACGCCGAAGACCAAATAAACCTTACGCCGTTGGCAGAAAATAACTAAAATGAACGATTCTGCTAAGAAAAAAGATATGAATGTCAGAGTAAAAAGACTAAGGTCACAAAAAAGGAGAAAGCACGACTGAATGCGATATGTGTACGTGAGAGAATGGAACATGTGAAAGAGTTTGTATACTTGGGTAGTCTGTTTACAAATGATGGTAAACGTGACAGAGATATCGAAAGAAGAACGAGTGAGAGAAATATAGAGAATGAGGCGTTGCTTGCTATTCTGAGTAGTAAAAGTGTATCATTTGGCTATCCACAATGGGGTCTGATCCTTACACTTATATATGGTAATGTAAGCTATACTCATGGCAGAAAAATACTGAAACCACAATCAATGCAGTGGAGATGGGGTTCCTGCGTAGTGTGTGTGGAGTCTCTTTGAAAGATGGTGATGTCAGAAATCGGTATGGTTTGAAAGAAAATACAGTGACCAGAGCAGAAAAAAGAGATGTTGCGGTGCTTTGGTAATTTGGAAAGTATAAATGAACCGACAAAACAATTTTACGTTGCTATCAACTCTGAAATTTACAGATTGAATGTGTGTGACGAAAGAAGCGAAAATAGTGCCCTAGAAAGTTTTTTGACATTTTGAAAATGGGTCAAATTGACTCATTTTCAACATGCAACCAATTTGGTTAAGTATCTCTAACCGACTAGCTTGTATCAAACAATCGATAGACGTCAGCGAAGCAAAAGAAGGATGCGGATATCGTACCATGTGGAAATTTGTCGTCTCTGTCTACCTTTCGAGGAAACAGGCTTATAAAAAAAGATCTATCACGAACACTCATTATTTTTATCTTTATAAGGCGTGCGCGATCGTCATAAAGCAGTAACTGACTAATTTTCCAACTGAATAATATCGCTTCATTATTACGTCCAAAGCAATAAATATCCGACGTCGATGCCGTCACGGCGCAGCCGCCGGTGGGCATTAATAACTGCTTATTTGTCGGCCGCACAATGAGAACGCCACGTGCTAAGGATTAAAGACGCGCGCTGCGGTCCTATAACTTCATCCTCCCAGACCTGTAAGCGGTTAACGTAAAGCTTAGCGCACATTAAGGCTTAATAAGCGGGCGAGCTTTATATATGAAGCGATATATCTTTTGAAATTATTGGCCGTATAAATTTTCCGTTTATTGCCTAACGGTTCGTCGTAGTAAAATATCGTATTAATATCGGCCGGTTTCGTATAATCGGCGGCAATTAAAGATCGATTAATTATGTACGGTTCGATTAAGTTGTCCGTATTCATATAATCCCACCGAGATATGAAAAAATGGAAGAGAAAGTTTATGTTTGACAGTAAGGTAGAATTTCTGCTACGATTAATACAAGTTATCCTTTGCTTGCAATCTTGAAAACTTGTAGAGGCAAGGATATGGTTCGGAAAAAAAGACATTATTCTCTTTTTTAGAATTTCATGCATACAGTTTAGCGATAACTGAACATAACCCCGTATGAAATTGTAATTCAACTATCGCACGCCTCATAAGCGGAGCGCATGAGGTAGTGCTCTACTCTCGCCTTACGAAAATCGAGTGATTTTTTGAACTTTAAATGTCTTTATTTATTACATGTTGCACTTGTAAAATAATGTATGCACTCAGACGGCAAGAATAATCACTGATTTTGTTATAGAACATATTTTAAAAACTGTTTTAAAAAATTTTTTCGTGCACGTCCGTGTGTCTGTATGTGCGGATCCTGTATGTGGTCACGATAACGAATGAAATACTTCACTAATCGAGTGTTTTTTTCATTCGCTTTAGTATGCATCTGAATAGAAGCCTATTGAATTTCAATTGTCTAATTCGGTGTAGTTTAATTGATATTTAATAAACAAAATTTTGACGAGTCTTTTAGTAAAATTTTTTTATTTTATTAAATCTCAATCTAGAGAACATAAGAAACCCGAAGCGTGACTGTCTTTTTATTCTAAATGTTTAAGTAAATCTATCAGCCCACTCCTTGCTCCATTAAATATTCTATATCTACCCAAATATTCGCTGGCAACGCACCGATGACTTCTCCAGAAATCGCTAGTGTTCCTGGGTTACGATGACCATTTATACATTGTTGGTTCAAATGCTCATTTACCCCTCAATAATCATATAACATAAAAAAGATGAATTTTCTCAATTATCCTTAAATTTTACAGATTTTTTTTCTAACTCTACTTTTTTACTATATATACAGACTAGCTTCCGCCCGCGTTCCGTCCGCGTGGACATAGAATTAATTCCTACATCTTATATAATATATCCACCATCTTAACAGTGCATCCGATAGTTATCCCGTTCCTAATTCTAATCCCGGTCGCGCTCTCGATGCCAATTTGTCTCACTCTCGATTTCGATCGCGGTCCTGATTTTGATTAAGAACCCGGTCAGGAACTAAGTAAAATACGATTCTAGTCCCGCTCTGCATTCTGATCTCCGTACTACTCCTTATTCCAATTCCGATCGTGCTCTTCATTCTAATTTTGGTCTCACACTCGACTCCGACCGTGATTCTGTTGTCGATTTCAGTCATTTTAGTCTCGACTTTCGATTCCGCCCTGCGTTCTTTTTGCAACTTCCGTTCCGTTGCCGATTAAGATTACGATTTGGACGGGGCTAGTATCAAAAAAAGATTTAGGCTATGCTACTTGGAGATAGCGTAGCTTTTTACAAAATTTAATTAATCAATTTGAAAGAAGATTTAGTAATTTGCTTCAATAGTCGAATACGCAGACGAAATCAGGGAAAGTTGTCAGTCTTTATCTTCAAAAAGTTTCGACCATAACATATCGCCAGTTTTATAACATTTGGATGAATGATTTAAGCATACAAAAATGACGAACGACATATACACTCATTTTATACTTTATACAACCCTTCAATTAACTGCAAAAAACGTCTCGCGATTTTAATAAGCAACATTTATACCAAATTCAATCGTATCTCGCTCCATAAAAAGTTTCATACAAAAGTCAAACCCTTTTTACTCCAATAAAAACCGAATTTCCCAAAATTCTTTCTTTTTGTTTTCTTATATTATACTGACTATTATCTGATCAAATTTAATTTCGAACGGACTTATAATTTCTGAAACCTAGCACATCAATAGATAAATCGCTTTTCTCCATTTATACACTTATTGTTTTCATTTTATATTTTTAAGGAAATTACTCCATCAATTAATATTATGTTAAAAGCAAACTCCTCATTCATGTAATTTCCATACTGATTATTGTGTCATACTTTATTTGTCCTACTGTTAAGCCATACATTCACACAATCTTTTTATTTCAGATTAATGTGTTTGAACCTTTAACATTCCACGCTGGCTCAGTGAGGATCGGGGGCTGTTGAAGACTCTTGTCACCAGGCGATGATAATGCCATCAGATTTACTTAAATTAGTAATCCAATCTATATAAATCTATAGCGTCTGCATGTAAATTCAGATTTATGTTAATACATAATACATTTTGATTGTGGACCGATTAGAACGAAATATATACTGAATGTTACGAGAAGGTGGCCACAAATATCACTAAAAACTCTATCCATACTGGTTAAGTCATTTCTGAGATTAGCGAACACAAATGCATTGACAAACTGACAAACATACAAAGAATCTAAAAACTATTTTTTGAAGTGAAAACTTTTTGGCAAAAACCATTGAACTCGCGACACTATTACCGTTACCGTAACCGACACTTATATACGTATCTGTATATAAGTATGTACATTTATTGACATGAGAGAGCTTAGGTTGAAATACATTGATAATATTACTATATATAACATAAACATATATTGTGTGTATATACACAACATAGATATATATCCATGTCGGAACTTTTGGTATTGTATTTGGAAATTTACGTTTTAAGCAATAGATTGCAATCTTTATATGTAAAATAATATGTATTATTTTTTATGTACATTAGTGCATTAAATGAAAATTGTAATATAATTTTTGTAATAATAGTTTGTAATAATGAATAAAAAACCCTTAATTTAAAAGTATTTCCTGTGCAATAAAATATTTCCTGACGATTCAAAAAATACACACGTAATTGTTCAAGCTTTCACTTCTGTCGACGCTCCCGGAGTGCCACTGGTTTTGTTTTTTAATATTTAATGTATAGACACGATTCGTTTACTATTTAAATATATGTATAGATTAAGTAGATAAGATTATTAAATCGCAGAAGCTGTGATGAATATAAATATTTTCGTTTCGCCATTATTTATTTATGAATGTATCAATTAACTAAACCAATAACCAAAAGAATAAGCGATATTTAAAACGTCCCAGTCACAAACATAATTTATATGATACAAAAAAAAACCGTGAATTTTTTTTTCGACTTATCTCAACTGGCGCCATTCGTTTTGCGACTACTCACATTACTAGAAGTAATTTTTATGATGTGCCTGACACGAACACTTTAATTTTACAAGTCCATTCACCCTAATAGGAAAAAAAATCAATGTGTTTGTTAAATTTCATTACCAGAAAAATTGACAGTTCTAATTTTCAGCGGCGCTTATCCGGGTAACTAAGGATTACCGCGTCCGTTACGGTAACGATTTAATTAATTATCACAAATAACGGAACCGGATTAAGTTGACATAAGCACCTTTAATCGCATTCTAATTAAAATACACGGGAAAAGCCGCTTAAATAATGTCAAAGCGTCCGGCGAGCTGCAGCGAAATAAAAATATGAAAACATTTTTATAGTAACAATTTATATTCTAAACCTGTTTCAATTAAATTTCAATTTGCAAAATTATATTTACATGTTTTTCATTGACTTTAGAGAGAAAGTTTATGAGAAAACATCTTAAATATAAAGTACAAAAAGTTTATACGAGTAATTAATAAACATATTTAATTACAAAAAGAAATTGTAAATAAATGACTTAAATTGAAAGCTCTTCATTTACATAGAACTGTTTATTAATATTGGTATTTTAATTCGATTTTTAAATACATGATTTTGTTGTTTACCACACCACCCACAATATCAATTGTCAATAAGTAAGAAGAAGAAAGTATAATAATGAATAAATTATTATACTTTCATTTCATTATTTTCTTATTGATTTATATAAAACAAAATATTTGTTTTTATCGTCATTTCTACGCTTATCTAGTTGACTACATTTTATACACATAATTAAAATATTAATCGAACCGCAAGACTTGAGCTATATTTTAACGATACAGTAAGGCACGAAATTATATTTAGACCTTATACGTATATCACAATTCGCCTCTAATATAGAGATCGCACACGCTACCCGTATCACCGGGACAGTCCTGTGACAGCAGGCTGATTACAGGATCGCTCCGGAGTGCAATTGTATGCATTACAAGACTACATTTCAGTCCGAATGAGCTGAAATGCGTTGATTAAGCAGATACATCATGAATAATTTACAACAGATTCTGACAGCAACATTCTGTTCAAATTCGAGAAAGTTAATGCATTGATAATTAGTTTTGGTGCGTTTCAAAATGAGACTACCAATATATTTCGTTAATTCTTCATATTTTTCATACATTTAGGACATTGTTAATGCCTTAAGCTTCAGCTTTTATTTAGCAAAATGTACACAGCAGAATCTAAATTTTGTGTTTATTTATTATTCGAAACGTTGAATAAGGTGTGAACATTTTAATAGTTTTCCGGATTAACGCAACTAGAAAAAGAAAGAAATGACGTAGTAAATTTGTAAATTGATGCTTGATCCATTGATTTCATGGATCTAGCTTTAGTTAAGTACACAAGTTACGATACATGTTAAATGCACGATAGTCTATTTAGTTACATTTAAAGCCTTCGATCTTGTAATTCTATCACTATATAGTCAGTAATATGTCTCGCTATATAGATTTATTAGACAGGTGACTAACACAAATACATTTCTATATCAACAATTTTATCAGTGACGACCATTTTAAACGCCTTAGAAGCTATAATGTTTGTTTATCTCGCGAAGAATGTAAGTTCCCAGTATGCATTGCAATAAGCATGATTATAAAGAAAAAAATTATAAATGTTTTTCAAATCTGACTGTCGCAGTCTTCTTTGAAACACAGTATGTATGTTTACATTAGTATATGGATTATTTAGTGTCTTATTTATAGTGTCGTACAGTGGAGATGATGCCTTTGTGTTAAAACGTATGGCGTTACGAAAAAGAAATTAAAACTTTATCAATAAAAAAGCTACTCACTATCGAGCCACTTCGAATCATATTTGAGGGTTCTCTTGAAAGAGAATTCTCTTCTCCCGGTGGTGAGGTTGTGTAGATCCGTTCTGAAGATGACGGTGTCGGCTTTCGTGAATTCCGCATTCGTTCCGGAGTACAGGGCCGGGAGGCCTCCGGGGTTTCCTCTCTCCACCCAGAGGGCCGTGGAGTTGTCCGCCGGGTCGTAGGGACACTTCGCCACGCCCATCCCTATTCCCGGCACGTATTCGTGCCGCGGCAAGTGCGTCAGGTTTGACTGAAACAAGACAATATATTTTCTTGTGAGTAATCTTTTTCATTGACGGATACCTCTATTTCAAAATTTTGATATAATCAATATCGTTCGCAAATAAAATCTGAGATATATCGGCACGTAAATAATGTAGATATGGAATTTTCTAAGGCGGAAAGGAAAAAAAAAAGGTTCCTATATATCTGCAGCTTTTTGATATTTTTTGACTTGAAACAGATAAGATTATTAATATAACCAAATATTGGTCTGGCTTGTCTTTATAGAAAGGCTAAGGCTCAAATTAAAACTAATGTTCATGTTTCAATATGAACAAAAATTGTGGCAATAATTTACAAAGTATCGAATTTTTTTCTAAGCTTTTGTGCATTTCGTTTAAACTTTTTAAATATTTCTAAAATTAATAGCCGAAAAGTTGTACGCGATTTTAATTTACGTTCATGTTAAGCAATCATAAATTACACAGCGGCCACGTTGTTTTAATTCGAGAGGGAACTAATAAGAAAAAAAAAACGCCGTACGTAAATAATATCGCTCAGTATAAAAAAAAAGAGGCGATAACTCAAAACTTTCCCCCGGAAAACTTTACGACTTAAAATTTTAACGCATGAGTGTTTTGATTTTATGCACCATTTATCAAAAACAGGACAAGGGAGGAAAAAATAATGTAACGAGGGAATTTGTGCTTTACAAAGTGAGCGCCGGGCGGGCGGGCGCTGTGGACGCGTCTGCTATTAATGTTTTTAGGAAAAAAGGTACCGAAGGACGGACGGACGGACGACGTCTACTGATTTTCTAAGGGAGATACTTTATAGCACGCATTCTAGCGTCGGAAATAAGAAATACAATTAAAATAGTAGTATTTATATATATGTTTTCTATCGTCGTTTTGATCGTAATATTAAATTACGTTATCCTTATATTGTACGAGATGCGTTCACTATAAAGTGAGAATGAGGTACAAACTTTTTGGAACCAAATATTGTAAATACTTTCTGATAAAGCTGCAAAATTGATTAATTTTTTTTATGGAAACAGTCTTTTTAAAAATTGAATGAGTTAAAAAATGAATATTAAATATCTGCGTTTGAAAAATTTCCCTATAGAACAAGTTGATTAAGACTTACAGGATACCATACAATCAAATGCTCTACCTTATTCTACAGTTGTCCTTTGGTGCAACGAATTTAGACGTGGAAGAACATCCATCAAAAATGACACACGCTCGGGTCGCCCAAACAACTATAGTGATCGAAGAAGTTAAAAAGTCGAAATAATTGTTCTAGCAGATTGTTATGTCACGGTACGTTTTATAGCCGATGAAACATAAATTCCGACTGGTAGTGTACGTAACACTTTACATAAATTTTTGGAGGTGAATGAAGTGTTCGGGCGCTGGGTCCCCAGAATCCTTATTGGTGCTTAAATACAAACCAGGCTGAACATTTCTCAAGCTTCATAGGCACTGTTATAACATCCTGATAGATCCCGATAGCTTTTTAGCTCGATTTGAAACCATGGATGTAACGTGGCTTCATCATTATGATCCAGAAACAAAATTACAGTGTATGACTTGGAAAAGACCATCACCTCCAACCCTCAAGAAATTTAAGGTGAGTCGCTCTTCAGGAAAGATTTTGGGCTCTCTTTTCGAGAATAGAAAAGGGGTGATAATGATAGAATATTTCGACTGTGGAGTTACTGGCTTTTTGTATGCAAATCGATAATACAGAATGAAAAGATTGCGTAAGAGAATTCGAAAGGAACGCCAAGGCAAGCTAGTTTTGTTCCATCAAGATAATGCCTCGGCTCACAGGTCTGACTTTGCTATGGCTGTAATTTGAGATGCTGGCTTGAAAATACTTGAAAAAACTCCATACTAAAGCGACCTTGTCTCTAGAGATTTCTAGCCAATCCCAAGGTTGAAGGAATTAGATAGTTCTTCAAAGGACAAAGATTCGAAGGCGATGAAGCTGTAGTCGCTACAGTTCAGGAATTTTAGATGCTTACGATGAAGAGTTCTTTAAGAAAGGAATTTTAAGCTTAAAATTAAGTTCTGAAAATATCACTTAGGTATAACTTTTTATAAAAGTAACACGTCGAACGTTTCAAAATCATTAGATCTCTAATGATAACAAAAATTCTTAAAGTCAGTACATCGCGATAATAGAGAGAGTTCAGATAAAAATAGTGGTTTACATCAACTTCAAAAAAAACTTGAAAAAATAAAATTATAATCGATATGACAATAAATAAAGGAAATCCATTTTATGGTCACCATCTTATCATTGTAGTCATTCCAACCTTGCTTGTTTACAACTAATAAGGAGGATATATAACAAAAAAATAATAAAATGTGGGTAGGGCTATATCAAAGTGTTCCGCAGTTGGTTTAACATGAAACAACTGTGTAAGGCAATCGCTTGGTTGTTTTATGCTGAGCGCGCCGTGGTTGCTTTCACAGAAAGGACCGGACGTTGAAATGCACAATTAATATTTCCTCTTACTTAAAACCAAATTGTACGCGTGCGGAGTCCGACATATTTCATTTTAATAGTTTTTCTTTATATACGCTTCGTTTATGTTTTCACATAAAAGTATTGCCCCGAAATATACCAATTTTTATTTAAATAGTAGGATCTCTTTAAATATTATGCACATACACACGAAAATCTACAATATCACGTGTCATTTATGAGCTACAAAGAATGAAAAGAAGCGAAAGTGACGAGTCTTAGTCAATTTGTATTGTGATCGATTGTAAACTTTAAACGTTTCAGCCGATATCGCTATGACGTCATAATTGCGTAAGCCGAGGGCGCGCGGCGGGCTGATCTTCTCGCCCTGGTGTAATTTTGACGTCACAACGATACCGACTGAGTGGTTTTAAGTTTGTACAATTGATCTGTCGTACGTCCGCGATGCACAATCGTATCAGTCAGTTCGTCATATAAATTAAAGAATAAATAAATTTAATTTTGTTTGAAAATTGATATAACTTTAATTTTTACGGCCCTTTAAACATAATTAAATGTAGTAGGGAAAAAATTGAATTTTATGTAAGTAAGATCAGTTAAACTGTAACTTTTATACATGCTCTCAGAGTAAACTAGAGTAGTCAGCGTCCACCGTGTAAGTAGAACATGCAAACAAACTTACTTCTTGACTATAATATTTATTGACAAATAAGATTTACGTTCTCATCTTAACTACAAGAGACAGTCATGGTAAAACACTTAATCATTACTTTTTTTCTTTCTATATTTTAAGATCCATTGACCGCGTCAGGTAATTTGATTTGTGAAACCAATAACAAGCACTTGCTTTTTTAAGTTGATCTAAGTGCTTTCGAGATCTAGTCTTTTAGATTATCCCATCATCTGCCGCCAGCGACATAATATTATTCTCAATTTCTTAATGGCTTATGACAACACCCTCCTAAAAATATTGATCCCTTTTATACTGGGAACTATCACAAATGTTTTGATGTCGAATATTATCTGTTATTAATTTGAAATTACAGCGATACTGGTATGCTTTCTTTTTAAAATTCTGACCTCATTTTAGCAATACATACAAAGCTGAAGATTATAAATAGACGCTTATAAATTTAAAGTGTTCAACTTTCAAAAATAATGTCGAATTTAGTGCAACTGTATTGAATACAAACTTTATTTACGGTAATATTAAAGGGATACAAGTTGAAAACACCACAATTAAATTAATATCAATACAGACGTATTCATTTTTACGCATCTATATAAAAATTCGTGTTAAACATTTTAATGTTTTAACAGCTAATACTGTCGTTTTAAAGTAGCCCTATATTTACACGTGGCCTCACCGTTGAAACTTTACTACAATCAATGAATTCGATCGATTTCATAAATACTAATATTATACGGCGCGCCCCCTATCGGGCGGACGATGGACTTTACAAAAAAATATCTCACGCTCGGCTAGATTTTTTTTTCGTTTCGCATAGTCGAGCGCGGGGTCTCCGCCGCGCCGCCCTCTATTAGTATAATGCGACGGGCGCCGGGCGCGGTTTTCCAAAATTATCATAAAATTACTAAATGTAGCATAAACGCCGTGGGGGCGGGGGCGGCGGTGCGTCGTCGTGGATTGAGACTTTATGTAAATTTTAACGACGCCGCGACCATCGGGCCCACCTGCGGCCGCGCCGCCCGCGCGCCCGCCCCCGCCACCTGTCGAAAACCTACGCCGTTTTTATTGCAAAAAGCCCGGGATTAAATTAGGCATGCGAGTGCGCGCCCCGGCGCCGGACCGGCCGCGCCCGGGGGCGGGCGGAGCTTTTGCCCGTTCTTTGCCCTTACTCGAGGTGGGAAAACTCTGCCTACAGAATTACGTGCAGTGTAACGCGCAGGTAACGGCCGGTTGCGTATGCGTTGATTCAATATCCCGGGGACTGGTTTGTGCGAATGCCGCACAGATAATGATTTTTCACTTTATATACAAGCAAGTAATTATTACAATTTATTTCGTACCACCTTTCGTCCGCGTGGATATTCAATGGATTCTAACCTTTATACATCGACCATTGATATATAAAAAAGAAAAGATGCACAGTTCCGTGTTCAAAAACGGTTGTTGCAAATGAGTGCTAAAACAGACAGTTTAGCACTTATTGCATTCAATGTAGTTTTGTCGTACCTTCCGTAACGACGTCGAAGTGTTCTATAAAAAATGTAAAAGTAACATATAAAAAGCTATGAAAAGGATGGTAATTCTTATTTTTAATTAGCTAAATTTACTTGATTTATAACAGGTGCTCAATCACGCATTATAATGAGTATTCGATGAGTATTTGGTATTTCTTCATTTGAAGTAGCATCAAAAGCTAAGATATAAACCAACTTAAAAGAAATTGACCTAAGCAACACCAGTCTCGTATTTCTTGCATTGTCGCATAATTCGAGACTTTGTTCTTATACTTATGGAGTCACCTTTTTTTATTTATTATTTGTTTTATATTCATACAAATCTTAAAATTATCTCTAGAAAGAAACGATACATTAAACCCACTAAAAATATATATATTCATTATATTTAAATTGGTGTTTTAGCAAATTCGAATATAATAAACACATCATTTATATGAACGTATTATATTCATAAAAAATATGTTAATATTTAATTAATCATTATCTTATTTTATTATATAAATAATAAGAAGGTTTTAAATTACTATACTCTATACACTTTAGAAATTATCAAGCTTTTTCATATATATTTAAAACGACAATATGAAATTAAAGATTCATATTAATTTTAATCTTAGGCGATTACTACATTAAGCTTTATTATGAAGAAAAATATACTATAGTTCTTTTCACACATTGAACAAAAAACAACAATAAAAATTTAAAATAATATTAAATCGCTCCATTGATGTCAAGTTTTAGAACACCACGTATAAATTGTAAAAAAAAAACAGGACTTTCAATAACAAAATGATCGTTACTTGTACGCATTGCATTCAAAAATGAACCTTATGTCATGACGTTTCGGTTGAAATATCGGATGATAATGTTCATTCTCTTGTTTTTGGTATCGTGAAATTGTACACTTTGCGCCATTTTTCGCTGTCGAAATAGTACGAAACTGTGCACCTTTTTTTTTGTACATCTATTATATCGACCGATCATGTTGTCATCATATGAACCCGAACCCAATCTAGGGCTCGCTCTCAATTCTTTTTGCCTCTTCATTTGATTCAATTTTGATGAAATTATCCCAGAGGAGCTCATGCTCTTACAGCAAAGTATTGTCGCTACTTCTTTTTTATTATGAAGATTTCTCCACGCTCTCAATCCCAATGTCTTTCTTGCTTGCAACTCTGACCTCGAACTGATGTTAAACTTAACCCCCCTTTGATGTTACCGGTAACCACGTAGCGTAAGTAAAGAATTAGTTCTACTTGCACGCTGATGAAGCAAGTAGCTTTATAACTTATAGCCCATCTTATGCTGATGCTATGAAGTTTTATCATCAAAATTCGTGCCAACTGCACGGATTTTGATCTGTTATTATTTTTGCGTAAAAACATAACAAATATGGCGCAATGTTTTCTTTTTGGACGCAAGCATATTTTATAAATATAAATAATATCAGTTTAAAAGCATACAATTTATTAATAAGTCGACCATAGTGAAAATTATAGGGTCCAGTCTTTATTTATTTTCTTTTAGTAATAAACCAATATTTGTCGTAAATTAAGTCATTTTGGTTCACAAATATAGAATTTATTAGTAACCCCACTGCAGTTCTGCGTAGGATATAGCGATCCTAGTACAGCAATCAACCAATATGTCGACAAAACAAACATATTATGTGGATATGCCTTCAATCAGTGCAGTGTTTCAGAAGTTAAATGATTACTAACAAATCCATCAAAATATATATTAAGACTAGCGTCCGCTTGCGGCTCCCGCGCGTAGGCAAAACGAATTCCTTTATCTTATATATCGACCGACTAAGTTAATTAATCATGATCCTGATCATTATTCTCTTCTCGATTTCCATGCCCGTCTTGTCCTCAATGCTGATGTTTATCACCCTCGATTCCGAACCCGGTCTCGATTTAAGTAGGTTCTGATCCCACTTTCCATCCCTGTCTCGCTCTCAATTCTGATCTCTTCTTATTCTCTTTTCCTTCACGATCTTAATTCTAATTTTGGTCCCATTATCGATTATGATCTTGGTCTCGTTTTCTATTTCAAATCCTCCCGGTTTCGGCTCTCAATTCTGTTCCTTGTCCCGTTTGCAATTTCGATTCCGTTGCCGGTCACAATTCTAATTAGGACGAATCAGAGGCAAATTCTAGTATGAAAATAAAATTTACACTATATTGCTTGGGAAGATATTAGTTTAGTTGTTTTCAATGAGCGAAAGATGTTTAGAATCTTTTGAAATACAAATATGCAGATGAAGTAAAAGCGAACTGTTAACAGTCTATGTACTCTAGGAGTTTCGTATTAATGCAGTAATCCTTAGCATCGGTTTGGTAGCTCAATTCAACAGCAAAAATATGCAGAGGCAACGTCAAATACGAATGCTCGTTTCTTTTTTTCAGAAATCTTGCCATTTAAGTGTACAATATAACGCCATATTCAGAGTAACTGTATGAATGATTTAAGCACGCAAGAGAACACAACACTCATTTTTATACATTACATAATCCTATTCTTCCACGTAATTATGAAAGATGCATCTCACCACTTTCCAAAATCATACCTTGCTCCATAATAAGTTCCATACAAAATTCAATCCCCCTTAACTTTGGTAAAACTTATTATTTACGTACAGACACACGCACTGACGCACGCACGCACACACGCAACTACATAAAAACAAGTTAATATGGCTACTACACAAACAAAATGAAAACAGTGACACTCTGGGAGTGCCGACAGAAGTAAAAACTTAATCGTCAGGAAATATTTCATTGTGCAAGAAGTACTTTTAAATGAAGTGTTTTAAGTATTTTTTATTCATTATTATAAACTAATTTTACCAAAATTATATTACAATTTTCATTTAATGCTGTAATAATACACGAAAAATAATGCATATAATTTTATATACAAAAATTGCAATCTATTGCTTAAAACTTAAATTTACAAAGACATGAAATATGAAATTTAATTAATTGGTATTCTTTGAAATGAATGCCAATGAAACTTATGAATTTTCATTCACAATTTCAACAATTCTTCCATCATCATCATTATCACCATCATTATTATCATTATAGTCCAAAACTGAAACTATAGGTTTGTGGTAAATAAAATAGGAAACAAGCAATTTTGATTCGAATCTATTTAACTATCCTGTAGAGACTTCATCAATTGTAGTTTTACATCTCGTTGTGCTAAGAACAGTGACCAATGATCGCATCATTGGTCACTGTTAAATCTAATTCTCTATTTAAAAATTCGATTAATGTTACATTTTCATCATCTGCAAACTTGGTGTCGAAACCCCACTCAAAATCTTTGGCAAATCATCAAATCTCTCCCCAATTTTATCTTGAAGTAATGCAGAAGCATCTTTAAAATAAATGAATAAATTTTCGTACAAAAATTTTCGTATTGCACTTAAAGACTTGCTTTACAAATTTCTAAAAATCCTTTCTTAGCGGGCCTCAAAACTACACAAACTACCACCTGGCCGAATTTATTGATCCTAGCTTTAGTAATAAAGAATAACGGTGTCGGTATCGCTGTCGGTGTCGCGAGTTCAATGGTTTTTTTCCATCTTAAAAAATCTCAACGTACTCAACGCGCCTAAAAAAGTTTCCACTTCAAAAAATAAAGATTGATCTTTACAGTTATTGCGTCCTGTATAGAAATAACATAGAGCCTATCGTTTTTATAATCACAGGTTCTGATTGTACACTAATTTTAATCACGATCAGTGAAACTGTTTTTAATTCAGTTATAAAAGACATACAGACAAAAAGACAATAGCTTATTATTTGCGCGATCGTATGCTCTAACTATAAATCGATTTTCTTTAAGTTGGGTAAAACCTTTTTGAAATTGTGAAAGAACATATAGAAACACAAAGAGACAGACAGACAAATAGCCTGTCATGTTCTTACAGTACACCAATTTCCATCACAATCGTTCAAACCCTTCTTGAGTTACAGAAAAAGATATACAGACAGAAAGGCAGACCTAAATTATAAAAATAGTATAATTGGGGCCAGTTAGTTATAAAAGGAATATCTATAAAGATATTTTACAAAAAAATGTAATGTACAGACGACGCTACAGATTTACATAGAAATGGGTTGATTCAGACATTGGTTTGAAAAATGCCTTCAGAAAATTATAATTAGATATGCAGCAAGACATAGATGTGCAGTAACAGCTTCCACTCTTGTGTTTCGTCTAGTGAGTGAAAATTCCCGTAACCAAGCCCTTCTTTAACAGATATTCTATTCTTTCCTAAAAAGCTGACTACGCACTGGTGACTTCTTCGAGGCTACGAGTGCTCGTGGGCATCATTTATTCATTTATTCTCTTATTCATCATTTATTCTCTTGTGGCTCGCATGCTCGTAAAACAAATTAGCAATTCTAGTTATTAATCATTACCATATTTGATTTTAGTTAGAGAATATATAGATAAATATTAATATGTTTAAATAGATCGAGAATTAATATAACCGAACGAATAACCCACTATGTAATCTATATTTCACTAAGGAATTCGATAGTATTTTGTATAGATCACCTGTTAAAGAAAAAAAAATTACAAAACATTTTCTAAAAAAGACAAAAATATTGATGTCACTGAATCATCTATATTAAGCAAATTGATGTAAATTCGTTTCAAGGAAAAAGTTTGATATAAAACGCTCGAAATAATGCTTTCAGCATCAAAGATTTACTCGAAGTTATTTACTTCGGTATAAAACTCGGCCGGCCGACGCCCACGCCGGTTGTAATTTTTTATCGACTTTAATTAAGTTTGGTTTAGGCGTCCTTGAAGATGTGTAACAACTTACGTCGATTGTTTACGAAAACAGTGATGTGGTTTGGAACTCCTTTTAAACTTAAAATCAGATTTTAATTTTCTATGTTTTTTCAGCTTTGATTAGTTATAGTATACTTAAATTTCAAAACAATACTTTACGGAATAATAACTTGTAGAAAACCAAGAAATATTGGGAACGGTTAACTCGGGGGGCCAACGCCAAAACTGCTCTTTTCATTTGTTAAAATAGTTTTTTTTAATCAAATTCTTATTATGCCTTACGATATATAATACAGTAGAACCTCGATAACTCAAATCACGGTAACTTAAAAACCTCTATAACTTCAAAAAATAATATGTTCCCTTCCCATCAGAGCCCAAAACCTCTACAACTTAAAATACGCAACCTCTATAACTTAAATAAGTAATCTCTGTATTGGCCCTCAGTAACTTAAAGAAATGTTTCCACAACCTCTATAACATAAAATTGTTTGTCAATGAGTCATTTTGAAAGAGTGTGCAAAACAAAAGGTTTTGGTATTTATTGCTTGCACGTGTTCACTAGTTAAATTGTTAACGTGTGCAAAACAAAAGGTTTTGGTATTTATTACTCGCACGTGTTCACTAGTTAAATTGTAAATGTAAACAATACATATGTCACCTATTGTTTGCTTCTTCGAAATTCTTTAAAGCTTTGCGGCGGTTAGCCTTAAGACATAAGTAAGCCTTGGATCATAAGTTTTTGATCATTGTACTGGAAACATCGCTTTACTTACTGTGTGATAAAACTGGCTTAAAATGAGTTCAAAAAGAAAACTAACAACACTCACATACGCTGATAAAGGGTGGAACAAGGGTACATACATACACATGTACATACCTACCTCTATGTTAACCTATCCCTAACATAGACCCTTGATAACTTAAAACCTCTATAACTTAAAATATTTTGTGTTTCCCTTGGACTTTAACTTATCGAGGTTCAACTGTAACAACTTTCCATATTTATTGCATTTTCGAATTTCCTAAATGAAAAATTAAGAAACGAGCAATGAACGCGTGTCGTGTACACTTAGAAAATATTTTTTCGTAACAACGTGCTTGGTATATTTATTTATAAGTAAGCGTTTGTAATACAAAACTTCTATTATGAAATTCAAGCCGAAATACGACCATAAAAAAACTGACTAAGAAAACTCGAACAATACAGTAAACTCGAAAACTGGCAATAGCGATCGGAAAGTTTCGTAAGCCACTCGTTTATTGTTCCCCGTCGCGTAGACCTTAAGCTGTGAGGTAAACAGCGGGCGGGCGCGGCCGGAAGGGCCCCGGGCCGCGGAAGAGTTCGCCGCGAGCGCCTCTCATTAGCCCTTTTCGCTTTTGTTTATTCACGAAATTAGCATCTCGAACGCTTTCAATGACCGAAACTCGGGCCCTAACGACTCCGATGCGGATTTAATTCGGGCGCTGACGAACTCGGCCGCGCGCCGGAACACCGCCGTGTTGTTTTTGTTGGGAACAACGCGAATTAGCAGGCGCCGGGCCTGATGAGGCGCGGCCGCCGGACGCGCGCCGGCATTTGCGCGAATCTGTAATTTTGAGCAAGATCGGATGGAGTGATCGAGTACGAGGGGAAAGCGTGTACTCGAAGATCTGTACCACTTCTAGAATCTGACTTTACGAGACTAATATAAAATAGCGTCTTCCCTGTGTACACTTTTTGATGTGAAACATCTATTGGAGCGCTTTGATGGTGACCTGATGGCAAACGGCACGACGTTTTTTTATGCACTCAATTAATAACCCTCTTTTGAAGTGATAACGTCTTATAAATCGATGAACGCCGGCTTCACGCACGAAAAAGCATGACTCATTGTCGCGTTCCACCCGAGCCGAGCGTGTGAGCGAGAGTGCGGAAAGAGCGATCTCTCGTCCACATCGGCCGATGCGTCCGAGTAGAAGAGAGACAGCGGCCGCACACAACCTACCCGTGAACTGTTTTGTTAACTGTTTACAAAATGAAGTGAAAAGTTAATGTGATTTCCATTGTTTACTACAACAACAATTGCGGCAAGTGATAATAATTTAATTCAATTCATAAAAGTATGCAATTTTTCATTAATGTTTTCTTATGACATTATAACGTAAAATTATCGCTCGTAAACCGACTTTATAGACAACCCATTTTTTGTTGCAGCTCTCTCTACTCCCGTGAGTGTATGTGTGTGTGAAAATTATACTTCATACCTCGTTGCTTCTCCGTTTATCTTGTATTTATATTGTGTATACAATATTATAATAAAAATATACCCATTTTATTGAAAAAAAAACCTCACAAGCTTTTATTTATTTATAGGCTTTTCTTTAATCACAAAATATTTCAATAACCCTCAATTTCAATGTTTCTTATCTGCCGGGCGTCCCGTGACGTTCACCTGTTCTTTTAAAACGTCGCAAACGGGGAAAAAACTTTAAAGAATTAGGGACTCAGTGATAGTTCGAATAATATCGATGATCTGTCAGATATTAGTAAAAGTCAAGAAGAAATAGATAAATTGGTCATAACCATTATGAAGTGCAAATTATACATTGTAAAATCCCTGTATTAACATTAAAACTCGTAAACCGTTTAATTTCGTGTGTTTCGTTTGTAACAATACAGCCGTATCCGGACGAGGCGTTTTATAGTTATTTATCAAAGGATTCTAGTGATAGGATGTTATAGGAAGACGATAGCATTCATTTTATGTTCACGCGGGCGTAGTTGTGGGCGAAAACTAGTCACAGACGTATCATAAAAGTGTGTATACAGATATTTGTATAACCCCTAATTATAGTCTCGCAGCGCGAGACGCGAGAAATAAGGAAAAGAATTATTACGACGACAGAAACGCAAGCGCGGCTCGATGGTGATAAATAAGAAATGGATGCGGTCGCCCGTGTCGATACAGCTTTCGAACAAGCCCAAGCATTTCATATATTTTCAAAATTATTATTTTCCATGCAAGCGACGGGCTCTCTCGCGGCCGCGCACGGTCGCCGGCGCTGCACCTGTGCCGTGTACGCCCCCCACCTAAATTATTACTATAGCTTCCCGATACGTCGCGGGGGGCGGCGACTTATTGCTCGTGCGGTGTACCGTACTGAAAGTTGGAGAAACTTGTTGTCTTCCACAGTTTCGTCTGAGTCTGTGCATTATATTACCTTATGCGATTCATAGTATATCCGTTTGTTTTAAGGACGTGTATTTCAAAGTAATAGAAAAAAATATGTATATAGAAGTAGGAAGGCCCGCCGCCGCCCACAACAGATGCGTTGTTTTTCGGATCATACGGGGATTTGTTATATCTAACAATATTACAATTTGTCTTTTTTCTTAAGCAAAACACATACAACAACATATTTATGTCTATATGTTATATGATAACTATTTATTCTATAGTATTTTTGGGTATATAAAATCATTTTCATCTCCTTAAGTTAGAAATGACGTTATCATTATCATTTCGAGTTTGCTTGTGCCGTCAACAGAAGAATTTGTTCGGTAGCTCTCTGAGAAGTTATTATAGGTTAACAGTTCAACCCCATGTTAGATAACTGTATGTAAAAGTTGAACCGTTACAACTATTAAAGTGTTTAATTTTAGTGATAAAGGAAGTTTTTGTTTTTAATAATATTTTTAAGGGCTCAATATGTTATTCCAACCACGTGTTATATTATCATACATATCCCTTAATTTTGTGAATCATTGGCTAATTATGTTTTAACTAGATACATAAGTGTATTCAATACTTCCCCCCATTGACGATTTCAATTTGTCAAAAAGAATAATTAATATATATTAAATAAAGTACTTCAATTATTAATTTTACTAAATAAAATTAAAAATAATAATTTTAAAAATACTCCTTTAGTAAACAAATTTTTAAAAATAGTGAGATATCAACAGATAAAAAAATTACAAGCATCATCATTTAATTTCATGCAACGATGTACAGATAAAACGTTGAATGAGCAAAAAAAAAATTTATTTTAGCTATAAATTACCATCTTTCGGTATCTGCGACGTCATATTTATTTTATTCAATTAAAAATTTTAACAAGCGTATTTGTGTTTCATTATATTTAAATAATAACGTACATAAAAAGTAAAGGAAATTAAAGTTGTTATAAGCTCTAACAGCGAGTTGCACCAACAGATAAAAATACAATGTCCTAAATTAACAATAAAACTCGATAGTTAGTATGTGGGCAATTTGTCAAATATCATGGTAATTTTTTTATGAAACGCCTTTTTATGGTGATCCCGCCTTATGTACCTATTATCGATACCTTTATACGCATACCGAAGCATCCTAGCTTACTTTGTTTAAGAATTTCGCCCAGCTGAGCGCCGGGCAAGTTCATGCGCTTCTAGTTCCGAAGCTGAACGCAGAAGTCATTCCGCATACACAGAACCGGAATAAGCGAGTGATATATCTACGAAAACTTCAGAAGTTGGAAACCGAGCCAAGTACAGGCTTATTGTGTCTTGATATAATGCAGTTTAATGGAGTTGCAACCCTTTGGATTCGTACAATCGTTAAGGTAAGTGATGTGAGGAACTGATCAAAACAATAATTAAATTTTTTTTATCTTAATTTTGTATACTGCCTACTGATGTATTTAATCATTAAATTCAATAATTAAAGTCGTGTCGTGGATTTAATAGATGGCCGTTTGCGGCACCGGCAACATGGAGTCAAAACTCTTCTGTCATTTTGGAGTTATCAAATTATTGTTGTAAACTGTCGTAGTCTACTGTTTTTACCGTGTTTTCAATATAATGATGTCTTGTCTGTGTATCCGTTCGGTACAAATATAACAAGAGGCTTTTGATTGAAGAAACAAATGTATAAGCGAAAGAAAAAACAAGAGATATTTAAGATAAAATTAAGAAAATAATTGAACAAATAAAAAAATATATATCGGTCTTTTAAAATGGACAAAGAATATAAAACAATTTCTCTAGCCTCATACAGATTCCTAGCTCCTTACAGATTGTTCTCAATACTTGCGATTGTGAATTTTCCATAGCCATTAAAATATTTTAAACAAAAAATGTGAAGTTCATACAGTAAGTGATAACAAGAAATGTAGGAAGTAAGAAATCTCAACAATTTGCGTCCTTGGCAGTGCAATAAAATTGTTCAAATCAACTCAATTCATATATATCTTTATTTCATAGGTCATGAAGAACACTTTAAATACTTCATAATATTTACATTTACTTTACATAGATAATTACACACATATTACTCATTACATACACATACGTACATTACACACACGTTAGCAGTTCACATGAATTTGGAGTATTACAATTATTTTCATTGCTCTTAAGAATTTACTACCACAATTTTTCAGATGTATTTGTACGGGATTAAATATCTATACTTGGCTAGGCGAAATTACTTTATGTTTTTAGTCCGTTTTAAGAACATTGTACATTTTTTTTTATTTAAACTATTACATACTGTTATAAGCAAATACAAACAGTACGATGTACACGTGTCTTGAAAACCACATCACCTTCTTCTGCCGCAACGCCTCTAACTTGAATCATTTATAGCGATATTCTTCGGAATTTTAGAACGTGTTTTCATCACTAAAATCTCTAGCAACTGCATTTTCATGCGCACCAGGGAGACGAGGCATTGAATTTTATTTCATGTCACAACTCTGTCGATTCCAAAACATCTAGTTTTTCATCATTGTATTTAAATCATTGGAAAAATATAACATGAATAAAATGTAATCAAATAGACAGATATATCATAAATACACTAATCGATTAGGATTTTAAAGAACTTAACCTTTATAAAAACACTAACAAAACAAACATATTTTAACTTGCATGGCAGAGATCGCGCGTAACAGAAGTTTAATTCGATGATTATGCGAATTAGAATCGTCGCACTGTTATTTTAAGTAATTTCTACTTTAGGATAGTAAATATTAATAAGTTCTATTACTTAAATTATAAGAGATGGATGTTATTTTTATACAAACAAAAGAAATGTACGTTAAAACGGTGTTTTCTATGGGGTTTTATGTTCAAAAAAGAACTTAAATATTCAGCATAAGGTAAATCATTACGTAGTTTCAAAAATTATAAAAACAAAACTAAGAACTTTGTGCAAAATGAAAACGATCGATTTTAAACATACGCCAAATTACAGCATATTATAAGAAAAAACAAAGCGCAAAAATGATTCTTCTTTTTGTAATATTATATATATTACGTGTATATAAGTACTGTAGACATCCGATATATTATTTTAGTTACTATTTCGAATATATAACTCATAACTCGGATTGATGCGAGCACTAAGACAGCACAGGCATGAAGTATTACAATAACATTTATTTTATAACTAATTTAATGTGACATACTCTGTTAATAAAATAAAGTTGTCTAGATCGTCCGTTAACGTTCAACCGAGTACGAGGACAGCACACACAGGAAGCAATACAATTCTATTTATTTTTAATTAATGTAATGTGGCGTATTCTGAAAAAAAATAAAGGTATCTAATTAAAAGGGTTTAAATCCTGTCCACGAAAGAATCGGCAATGATAAGTTTATCATTTAATTGATTGATTTTGACATTTGATGAGTCAAATCAAACGACCAACTGCGTACGCACGAGAGCACGTGAACACTTTGACCTCGAAGGTTGTCGCCGCACCAGTGACAAAGATCGTTAGCGCCCCTCAACCCTCAAGAAGGGCCATCATGAAGAGCCTAAGGTGCGAGGTCCCTCAATCTAAATTAAAAGTATTTCAGAAAGTCATACCTATAGAGAGGGCTCCTAAGAACCCGACCCGACTAGACGAATTGGGGCACATATTAACCGCTATGTTACGAATTAATGATATTAAATAATGTTTTCTAATCACACGTCACTAACAGTTTGTTAATATTAATCACGCACATCGTAACAACGTTCAGATATTAATTGTGCATACGAAAATTATATACACTATTGAATTGTAAGGTTAATCAGTCAATTTATATTGGTATTTTGTTCTTGGATGAAGGTTTTTTCAAAATAATGTTCAAAATATTAGTCGTTGCCGGGGACATTCCTGTTAACTTTGTTGTTATTGCGTTTCGGTTGTTATTAAAGGAGAGTTGGGGTTCTAAGAATCAGGAAAGCTGTAAAAGGAATTAAGCTTATTAACATTCCAACGAAAGGAACGTTTCAGAAAAACCGAAGAGAAACTTGGAAAATTTGAAGTGGAAATTGAAGTTGTTAGATAGGGAAAATGTAAGGGTTTTGTTTGGTACGATTTGTGAAACAAGGAGTCGCGCAGGTGCAACTCTCCGAGATCGTTATAAACAACGAAATGACAACTTAATTATTTCATTATGACGGAGCTCCGCTTTTAAAATTTTTCCTTTTCACCGAATATTTTCTTTGATTTTTTTTAATTGTGTCGTAATGTTTATTCTTCTGTAAACTTTGAAATCACTCAACTCAATAAAGCGGCGTTTTTAAAATTACAGTGTTATTTTTTTGGTGACCGGTAACGCCAATATTCAGATGTGGATACCGATTTCAAGTGATCTATAGCTCTCTGGTTGTCCCACAAAGTCGGTTATTCGATTTCATTCATATGTTGCTGTTTCGTCATCCACCGGATTGTTCGATAATCCCCCATTAGCTTTCGGATGGTAAACGTACTAAAATGTATTAGAAAAACATTTTAAGAGTCATTGAAAGTCATTTTATATATGTAATAGGAGAGAACACAATTAAAATATGAGTTGACTAATTATAGTATTATATTTCAAATTAATGCGACCAGTGTGCATTAAATAAATATACATAAGTGTAAGGAGGTATGACACTATCATATAAATAGCACAGTAAGATCAAATTATAAAAAAAAAAACTGGTCAAAAGCATGTCGGACCATGTTCAATATAGGGTTCCGAAGCCATTTCTACAAAGAAATGGCTTCGGAAAAACTGATGAAAAAATTACGATGTTACACTTTTTCCAAAGTCCCGCACAGAATAGCTACAAGGGCTTTCGTCGCCTATGGAAAACAAGTAGGTATGTCGACTATTACAATTAAAGTAGTGCACACTAAAGTGCATCAGCAAAAGAACGTATCTTCATTACACATCCTTTTTTTTAGACGCGCAGTTTTTCGGCGATAACTCAAAAACAGTATATCTGACGATGTTCAAAATAATTTTCGTTGAAATTATTTATTAAGTTTTACCTTCATTATTTTATTCATATTTTTTAAACATACGGTTTAACAAATAAGGAGGGGGGACACAATTTCTGCTACTTTAGGAGCGATTATTTCCAAAATTATTCACGTAATCAGAAAAATTGCTTTGAAACCTTAAAGTGTTTTTAAAAGAATTGTCGAAATATGTACAACACATTGATGACTGATAAAAAAATATTTTTTCAGCTTCTGTTGTATATATGGATTGCCTCCCTAGAAATATTTATTTTTGTTATTTAAATATCAAACTTGGTAGCAGCTTATACGAAACACCCACACTATAAATTTCATCAATATATGTCTAATATATTGAAACTAGAAACCCTAAAAAATGAACCCAATACTGATATAAATGTAGACCTAGAGAGTTCCTTACACTTCATTCTAGTATTATTAGATCAAAAGACTCTTTATTTAAAATTAGGTTTTGAAATCTTTCTAAAATTAGTATCAACATATAATACATGTTTATCATCAACCGTCGTGACATCAACCAGATTCCTGATTTAGTAACGAGTCAGAATCATAACGCTATTGTGTAATCAGTTACAAATAAGGCAATTCAAATAAAATTATTTTCGTCTCATATAACTGTATACTTTTTCATGAACATGTCGCATATACCATAGCTAACACAACACACGAACAAAATCATATCACTAACAATTTTTATCATTTGTATTGAAGCACTAAATACAACTTATTAGAAAAGCGAACTCGGTAGATCTTTTTATTTTTAACCCTCTTTGACTATGTCATTATTTACGTATTACTATTGTATTGTCATAGATTTCAGTGAGGGAATGTCGGTATATTTAAAAATAATATCTAACCAAACGCAACGACAAAAAGAAAAACATCTCTGCTCAACTACACCCCAACTTTAAGATCGTATTAAGCGTCATATTCAATAGCAATTGGCCATGAGTGACAAATGCGAGCGGTGCCTCATCGCCGAAGCACGGACTCCGCTCCTATCAATTCCGTACATGTGATTTCACTCAATTTTCGATACTGACGCACCCCACGCCGAGGGGAGAGGGAGCATTATTCAAGATGTAGATGACTGTAATTTTCAGAGATTTCTTATACAAATAGAAACAATTTTTTTTATATACATTTTTCTAATGCTACTTAACAGTTGGTTAAGTAGAAAGAAGTTTTCATTATCGGACAGATTGACTTTACTCATGAACGCATCGCAGCAATTCCAAAATCAGAAATGCTAAATTTGGGTAGTAAGCACTTTTTGAAATCAGTTCTGAGAGTATGAAATTTGGAATAAAAAAACAAGTATAAAAAAGGCTTGTTTTTGTAGTTAGAATAATAAATTTTATTGTCTATCTTCAGACTAGAAAATGAGAATTAACCTATTTCAGCGATTTTTGAAATTCATTCTCTTAATGTATTATACTAAATGGAAATTTATTTCTCATTACCAATTCTAATCTGGATTTAGATTTTGGTATAAATTCCGGTTCTGTTATAACATCCAGAAATTATAAAAATATTAAAGTCCACGTTTATCAATATGTCTAGAGTGATACCTCTCGACTAGGTAATTATCCTATTTTCCTAAGGCTTCATGGATGTGGTGTATCTAAATGAACTTAAATTCGAATTTACAATAGTAGCCTCACTGGTAACTTATTTCACAAACAGAACTTACTGCAGGAGTTTCATATAGTTCAGAGTGAAACCAGATAAAATTTGGACTTTCCAGGCAGCGATTTCAGCTCGGCTATTGCGAATTAATTAGAGTAATTATCTATAACACTAAAGCCCAAGCCTTTAGCTCTTTGACCGTTAAAGCCCTAGGCAAGACTTTAGCGGTTAATTATATAACCGAGTGTATCCGGAGTAGTTTCCATCGTTTTTTTTTATATTTCATGTAAATTTAAGATCTACACCATTAATGGTTATAGAATTTTGTAAGATAAGACACGTAGAAAACTACAACTACCTTCAAAATCTGATTTTCTTTATGTTTCTAATCGTTAATGGACGGATTCTTTCTTCTTTAAAATACTAAGGCTGACGCTTGTATTTTTTTTTTTTGTATGTAAGAATATAAACATTTATTTCACGTCGCATAAGTAAATGGAACCTAGAAGTTCAGAGGTTTTTGATATATTTCAGATTGAGGATCTTAAAATTCAATCCCTTCAGAAAGTTGGCCAAGGGCGGGTCGGAAGCTGGTCACTATCGCGTCGGTGACAATGTCCGAGAACAACCACTTAGCGTGCCCTCCGATACAAAGAGCAAATGCTTTTTTTATTATGGTCGCGACCGAGCTGCCAGTGTGCAACTGTGCGAATCGGAAAGTGTCGATTCGATTCCTGACTACATCAAGTGGATTGATTAATGGGTATTTTAACTTAAGTTCAAAAAGATAAATTGATTCAGAAACTTGCAATAACATAATTTAAGATTTACGTAAGTCAAGCTGAAAGTTCTTAGAAAATCAAAAACTAAACAAAGTAGCATGTTGTTTTTCTTTTTTAAAGTTGTATCCGTTGAGATCAATACATCGCCGCAATCAATGGAACCACTGAGAAAACAAATTACCCATTGTCAGTTAGGAGTCGCTTTGACGGCTGTTTCATACGCAGCCATTGTTTCCTCGGTGTCCGTAAACCACTTTTCTAAAAGTTTCTCTTTTGTTTGCATATATTTATTCAAAAAATAAAAATCACATGGCGCGAGGTCGAGTCTGTAAGGTGAGTAAGCCAGTATTTCTATACCTAACGTCTCCAAAGTTTGTCTAGCGGTATGTCGTGAGGCGTTGTCATTATGAAGGAGAAACCTATTGCGAGGTCGTTTTTCCCGAACTTTTTCCAAAATAAGAGGCAAACAGTTGTTAGTGTACCAGTCCGCAGCGACTATTTTTTAATCTCCTAAAACAATTGTTCCACAATGACCAAAAGGGCCATTATTTTTTTTCCGGCGATTCGCTCTCGTTTTACTTCGGTAGGCAAATCGTTGAAAGGAAAAAAGCCCCCGAGCAGATTGTCTTTTGATTTCGGGATAGCAACATTAAATGATTTCGTCACCTTTAATTATGTCATACACAGAGTTTGAGTCATCGCCGGCAAATCTTTATATCATTTTGCGGTATCAATTGATACGACTGAATTTTGAGCGTCGATCAAATTGAGGTATTCACGGAGTACAAAGCTTCCTGACCGCTCAATATTTATGAAGGATTTTGGGCACTTGACTCATACTGATTCTTAAGCTTGTCCGAATCTGCTGGTAGTCACTCTTTTGTTAGATCATATCATGAACCGCACAGCACTGATCTTGTCTTCGGTCGTCACCGTAGAAGACATCGTTCACGCAGATCGTCAATCAGATTAGTGCGAACTAGTTAAATAAATTACAAACAGTGGCAAAGGATGGAGCTTCATCATGCAAGACCGACTGAAGTCTGTTTTAATTCTCTTGTTTGTTTAAATGGCAACGAAATTCATAGAAAATCATTGCATGAAAATGTTCTCTCATATTAAATTCATGTTGATGTTGGACCATTTTCTTTTTGCACAATTTGTAAAAGCAAATGATAGATGAATGCAATAATAAGGTGGGCAAAGAGTTTTATTTTTAACACTTGTATATGCTTTTTTTATTTTGCTATTTCTAAGTGGCCAGTTCTAAAAATGTAAAGTGTCATCTACGTACTATTATTACCTTAAGGAAAATAATACATATGTATGTGATTTCAAATATTCAGTTAGTTCAATGTAAAATTTGGTTGTAAGTTTGAGCGAACTATGAAGCGAACGATTTCATAGCTTCATATTACGATAGATACTGAACCTGAAAAATCTGATAGTTATTTATAACGAAATAATGAAAAAATTTAAGGTGAAGCAATACAGGTATGCCAAGATCGTACTGTGTTGATCCGTGTTCTCTGCCTGTCTATATAAAAATACGAATTTATTTAAAAAAATGTTAAATGTTTAATTACACATTTTTATCATTCCACGCTCTTCGCTATGATCGAATTCGACTCACAAAAAATAAGCCTTTAAAATTGTCACATCGACATCGACGGGTATACGGCTCTTTATGGGTATTTACTTTTTAGGTCCAATAAAACGACAACATGGATGCGTCCCATGCATAAGTTGCGAAAGAGCTCCGCGGCGCGCGATAAGGCCGGGCGGCCGCGCGGGCCGGCGATAAAAGCGTGTGAAGGGTCAAAATGGCGAACGATACATCATAAAATTATATGAAAGTCAAGTGCAGGGAGCGCGAGGGGGCGCGCGGGGCGGGGGGAATTTATTGCGGTCTGCTTTCGAAGCCTATTGTGAAAAGTCCGTTTTATGACTTTCGAAAAATAATTTTATGAAAATCGCACAGTATCGGCTTTGGCTTATCGGATACGGGGACGAGGCCGGGTGCACGCGCTATAAGCAAATATCCGTGAAAACCTCTACAGTGAAATGCATACAGCGTGTCTTTTCACTTATGGTGTGCAGAAGAAAAAGGCACACTTTAGTATGTTTGGTTACTAGTAATGGTTTTTTTAAATATCACAATACAAACACACCTATAAGACGATGTGCATACAATTAAACTAAACTATAATATACATAATTACGTAACTTCAATTTAATTACATGAAATCACACACTTTACGCATGTTTATAATGTATATACTTATATATATTTTTTAAAGATTAATTTAGTACAACCAATAATTATGATTGTGTTACAATATAATTTAAAAATAAATGTGCAAGTCAATGAAAGTGCTAAAAAAAATTTACAAAATGGTGAATCCTGCAGGCGACTTCAGAAACTTTCATCTATTTCGGAGTTCAAAACTTAAAAATGTGATTTGAGTATTTGGGAGCTTTTTGAGTTTTATGGCAAATATATTATTGAGCTCAAAAATATAACTATCAAAAGGATTGCGTTGTATTCCTTTGAATCTTTTGGATGTAAATAATGACCCGAATAAGTTTTTTTTTTATGTTATACATATAAAAAAAACTTATTCAATTTAGCATAAGGAATACGTGAAACTTTTTCACCTTTTGAATAAGCACTAAAACTTCCGGTGATAGTAGGAATTAATTTAGTAAGGAAAATAAAAAAAAAAACAAGACAACTTTCATTTATTTTCAATTATATCTTTCGAAAAAGAGAACTCGTTTGATTTTAAAATAGAGCAACTAAATCATTTTGATAGAAAAAACATATCATACTTTTTTGCCGAAAATATCTTTTGAATTCGACATGATTTTCGCTAGCGCTGATTAGCTTTTGAAGTAGATGCATTGTGTGGTTTTGAAAAAATATTAAACCTTATATTTTTTGAACTTGTTATTACCTTAGATCTACGATACTGACTAACTTAATAAATCTTTACTTATACATAACTTTCTTTTATTTAGGTGATTTAATTATTTTTTTACTCATGTAAAGATCCAATTTTCACACAGATATATTTGAAATGAAAATCAAAAAGATATACAACTGGTATTATTTTACAATGATTTTTCGAAATTCGCATCAAAACACGAATCTACTTTTAATAATTCGCTGAACGATGTACCGTTTCATACGATCACAATGAATAAAACTTTTAGCCATAAATGTTATTTGTAATATTAACAACAAATAGTCGGGAAAGTTTAGACTTAGCGGATGGCCCATCAACAAATATTGAAAATCTTCTAAAAATACCCAGTGTACTTTTTTGTACCTACATGCTACTTTATGCATTCAAATTCTTTTTGACGATATCCACCCAAATTTAGGACAGTCAAAGGATTCCGGTGTACGTCGTGATATGACGCAAGTTTTATTTATAAAAATAGAACTTATCGCGCGTGCAGTAGTTACAACAAAATAAAATTTGAAAATTTGAATTAATTAAATATTTTATTGAAAGCTGGATAAAGAAGAATTTTCTAGGACGCACATTTTTTTAATTTTTAATTTAAAGTTATACGCAAATTCTTGCTTATGACGACCATTAAATTTTTATTACTAAAGAAGGTCTGTTTTAAAAACACGTAAAAGTTTTACCTTTTTTTGTTGAAGGCGCTATTGTAATTAATATGCATACGATCATATACAACAATGTCTATATAAACTATGCAAATACCAACAGGCCGCAGCGCAATATCACTAGCAGCATTTTTATGTTTCATCATAACTTGTGTCTAATACTGGAGTGAATGTATACTAGGTAGTTATTTATGAAACAACCCCTGAAACCTGTTGTGTCTGGCCCGACTCCAACTCCAACTACAGCTCTGCGAATAATAAACCCGCCTTTATGGTTATGATATGCTCAAACCGACTGAATAAATGTTTTAAACTGTTTTGGAAGTGAATCCGTGTGGCGATAGTGTTGTGACGTACGCGTGTGGGTTATCAGAACTCACTTCCAGTAACATTCCTGTAAGGTCGTTACGAAACAGCAAAAAGGTTAATACGTAATTTTTCATTTCATACATTCGTTGTTGCTATATGCTTCTGAATATTAAATCATTAATGATGTATCTATGAACTATTTGAAATAAACGAATTGAACTTTATGTAGTAAAGAAAATAAGGAGAATTTTTTGTCAAATATATCTATATCTATATGATAATACGGGTTTTATAGTTAAACTTGGTTTCATCCGAAAGACATTGGCCTTTCTTAGCCTATTCTTATGTTTTCGGCAAGTTAGTTTAAAATGCCGAGCTGTTAAAAACACGTATTAAATATATGTAGTAAGTGTTGGCTTATTGAGGTTGATTGAGTAAATGAATCTGAAGGTTTTGATTGTTTTCTTAAACTATACATTAATTTAAAATAAGTGATAGAAATTCAATAATAGAGCATTGATAAATAATTAGAAATTGATATGTACATATAATCGTTTCGTAATAACTAAGATCTAGTCAAGACCTTTCCGATGATACCAAATTTAACTTTGAAAACTTATTCTACCATGTAGATATACCTGTGACAAAATTTTCATTATTCTGTTAATTATATCGGTAATTCTGTTATTGAATTATATAAACCAAACACTAACACCCAATAAGACTAAGGAGTTTCTCTAATCGTGACGCTCACATAGTGACTGCTGGTTGCCAGTATGGAATTAACATATATTTTAAGGATAGTAAATAGCAACGGCAGAAAAATAAGAAAACCTTTTTCAGCTCCGAAAAGAAGGAATCTTAATGGAGGATTTTTGTTTGAAAAAAATGTTTAATAACTAAAGAATTCTCTAAACAACTAAAGGAATAAAGTAGTCTTAGTTTAAGTACATCATATAATTTGAAAATAATAAATATATAATGAATGTATAACGCTAAATAACTTTATTTTGCAAGCATAAAATTTATCGATAATTAAAGTTAATCAGAAGGTTACAAAAATGTTCTTAATTGCGAAAACTTTTTACGGCCGTGCTCCAAAACATCCGCCTGAGCAACACGGCAAAGTTGAATATCGTTCGAATATAATTTCTCAAAATTACAAACTAATACAGTTGGTCGGATATAGTTTGTTTAAGAATTAATAGATTCGAGGAATCTGAACACACTTAGGAATTATTCAGTCTTTAAAAATGTAGCATAATTTCAGAATAGCAGTAATACAACAGAGAAAGCTTAAAAACATATGTAAATATACCTATCGTAGCTTTTATAAAGCTCGATTATGCAGATTTAATTCTTGAAAGTTTCATATTCAGTTACATTCAACGAATAGTTCATAACAATACGTGCTATTTAATGAATTCAACACACATCTAAAAGTTGTACAGTAAAATAAACAAGGTATTTTTTTTTCACGTAATTTATTTTAGGTTTATTGAACCATTATGACAAGTGATCATTATACGAGAATAATCAACGGCAATGCGAAGGTATATTTTTAAATAAAAAATTAAAAAAATTGGCCTAGTGGGAGTCGAAGTTCAATTAGGATTCCATACCAACGAATGAAATAATTAGAATTTGTTATTGCACTAATATTTTATTTACACGGTTTTAAATTGCGCCTTGTTTATTTTAAATAGTTATGAAAACACAATTTAAACGGTAGGTATGTACTGTATTAAGATCCTAATTTATGCCCATATAGATAGATAATCGGATTATTAATAAAGACAGATCAAAAAGTACAAAAAGTTTTTGATCACAACAATTTTTTATGAGGCTTTATTATTGTGATTTTTAATACATGTGAGTCAAAATTAAATAGAGGCACACAAAGTTTAACGACTTTGTAAACTAATAAACTGCAACACCTTAGACGAAAACCAATAAAATGGAGAGTGCAATAAAATTTTATTTTCAATTTTATATACGCAGTCCAATTTTCATTGTAATGTTCTTACATAATTCTATGACATTTAACACAAGATATCTGCCCATAAAATATCATCAGAATTGATGAAAAATTGGCGGAGATATAAAGCTTTTAGATATAGACGGACGGATAGACGGATTGGATAGAACTATTAGGATTCCCATTTGTCTGTGGCTACGGAACTTAAAAAAATCTAGGAAATTAATTTTACTCGATTCGATGTCTTCAACGGTTTGTTTAAAACTTTCTCGGGCATCACAAATACCTACATTTTCGAACGAGTCAATTTTGCAATGATTCAGGCAAATACAAAATATGCTCGCTTTTAAAATTTATACAGTCCAAAAATTTTTGTTACAGCATTCAGTTATCTCCAAAGATCTTATCTATACCCACCTGATAAATCCTTATTGTGTACTAAACGTAGCATTTCAGCAGCATTGAAAGGTGATAGCGTTGTATGACGCTTCTATGTTGCTTGGGTGGATACAAAAATAATGATACTTGCACACAAGAATAATGATAATACATCCATGCACAATGGTGATACTCACATATAAGACCCAGTCCTTGGGGCTGTGCGCGTTGGTGCCGCACACGTACAGCCGCGAGCCGTCGCCTATCGGCTGGATGACGCGCACGTGGTTGCGGCAATCGAAATGCTGGTGGGAAAACGATAAAAAGTTAATTATTTTTTTTTTATTTAAAAACCATGAACAGTCTCAAGAAATTGCTAATATTTGAGATTGATATTTCATATATATGTAATTTTGTATCTAAATTATTGGAATGTGTTACTTCAAATTATATATTGAACGCTTTCCTCGTCGATTCCAATCTCGTCCCTGCTTTCGATTCTGATCCGGGACCTGTTTTTTATTTAGATTCCGGTCACGTTTTTGATTTTAGTTTCGACTCCAGTTCCGTTTTCAATTTCAGCCCCGGTCTAGGCTCAATTCTGTTTAGAAAAGATCATTCAGCCAACTGCAATACAATTCCAGATACATACAAACCTATAAGTGACATACTATTATATTATTTAAGCATAAGTATAATTTCTAGAAAACGATCATGCGCAAAATCTATTTTATACTTTTTTCAAGTATGGTATTTATTCATGTGCTACTTTTATTTTATTTTTCATGAAGCCTATGTCATCCGGGATAATATGAAGATTTACAGAAACCACTCACACGCAAACCTGCTGTGGTATTTAGAAATTAAAGAGCAATAAACTTAGGCACATAGATATGCACATAAATTCCAAAAAAAAAAAATTTTTAGACAATCGTGTAAAAAGGCATAAGTATTAACATGTTTTTATATTTATGAAACTCTAGCATAAATCTATTTGTCATCAAATGGTTATGTTTAGATTTCATCCTTTCGTGAAGCTACTTTTTTGACGTTATTCTGCTATTTATTGGAGGGATTTAATTTCAAATTCACATGCTAACTTTATGCATCTACCATACCAAAGTACCTAGAGATTTATTACTCAGCTAACATCTAGTATCCACAGCAATTTATAATTTATGCAACGATTTATAAAACATGACCACACATTCTGTAAAAAAAGGAGAAAATATACGGATAAGAATCTACCCCCGCAAACATTTTTTTTCTGCTATATTTTAACCTATTAATTCAATTAGGGAGGATCATAAAAAAGACAGCTGTTGCCATATTACGATATCTGTTATGGTTCATGTTATGGGTGCACAATCGTCCAAACCATATTTACGGCTAATTTTTTTGTGCAGCTCAGCATCCAGTGCGCATCTAGCTATTCAACTGTCGCGTCTTAATATACATTATTCATCGGAAACCCCCACGGCAGATGGTAATTAGCCATAACTGGATGTCGGGGCCGGTGTCGATATAACCGCCCGGCCCGAGGCGGAGTTCGATGCAGTGTTGCCATAATTCAGCCGCGGCGGAGCACCGACGGCCGAGCGAACTCGATTATGCAAATGCGCACTCAATATAAATATTAAACGTGCATTAATATTCCCATCGGCGCAAATATGCATCGCCCGTTCGAGTAAGCGCCCGCGCTGCAGACGAAAGCGACGCCGTCCGCCGGACTGCGCGCGGCCTTTGTGCGTACGCGGAGAGGTTGTTTGTCCGCGCGTCGACGGTACAATAAGTGGCATAGCGAGGCACTGTTCGCACTGTGAATTAAAATTCGCGCGGAAATAAATACGCACCGGTGTGTATTTATATCGAATTCCAGATTTTTCCGCGTGAATTTTTAACCACCAGTACGGCTTGCCCTTAAGATTCAATGTGTTGCTGAATTGCGGGAAAAAAATCACGCGATAATAAATTGCAGTGCGGGACAGGGTGTAACAATTTGATTATCCAACAAAGTGATAGATTGCATGTAACTTTTACAAGGTATTGAAGAAAATATTTTTTATTTAACTACGTGATAGATGTTACGACTATGTACAAGTCGCGCTAGACTTTCATAGCATCGACCGAATCGAGATCGCAATTGACACAGAGAAGGCTCTATGTAAAATGCGCAGCTGAATACGAATAACATTATTATTAATGAATATTACAGCTTAACACGTGAATTTGTAGTTTTAGTATATTGAGCGAAATGAATTTGCAAATTTCTGGTTTGGCAACGAACTCGAAATATAAATTGTAAATGCGGAAATTGCGTAAACGGATTAGAGATTTTGTCGGAAGTTAAATCCGCCCGTGTAAGTTTTTAGTTACTTTAAAACCGCGCCTAAAGAAATCTTATATAAAAAAAATCTACTACTAAATATATACGTGTTAGATTTTGATTCTGATTCTGTTTTCAATGACAATTTGTCTCAGTCTCGATTTAGATCAAGGTTCCGCTTTTCATTCCGGATTCGCTCTTGATTTAACTAGATTCCGATTCTGGTTCCGCTCCCAAATCTAGATTCTACTTCTAATATAGTTTACAATTTAGATTCTGCTAACGTGCACGATTCCAATATGGACAAACACAATAAAACAAACGAAAGTTATATTTTTTTTTGGGTATAATCTATGCACATATATCTATCTACATACATAAAACGATGAATCGTTGAAATGTGTGTACGCGAATCATTTCAGAACGACCGCACCTAATTGGAGGATTCTTTTTTGTTGTCTTAGTTATTGTCAAGGTTTGTATCAAAGAAATCGATCCTTTGTATCTATGTCTGAGTATTTGTTCGGAGTATCTTCGAAACAGCTGAACAGATCACGTTGCGACTTTCAACTTGCTACATTTAGGGTACTTTTATCGCAATACCTTTAAAAATGGAATAATTAGTTGGAATTGAATCAAAAGTGGAACCGAAATTGAGGTTAAGAGCAAAACCGGAATCGGGATTAGATCGAGGCGAAATGAAGACGAAGAGTGGAATCAGAATCATAATAGGCATAGCGTCATCAATCTATACAAAATATGTCCGAAATCATTGTATGTTCACATGGGAGGAGCCGCGGGTGATAGCTATTTATAAAAATAAAAATCATTGTAAGTATGTTTGTCCTCTATGCATACTTAATCCACTGATCCGATAAAAATCTGTTATTATGATAAAAAATAACCGATTCTAAGAATTCTTTTACCAATAGACATTTGCACTAATCTTGAGTAAATTATAGTGTAATCGGAATTGGAAGCGCGATGGAGAGCAGAATAGAGAATAGCACCAAAGCGGGACCGGGACTGGAATTGAGTACGGGACCAGGGACGGGATCAAAAGTGACTTCTTTTTCAATCAAACTTTTAAATACCGCAGATATATATATGATTTACATAACGTTTTCGTTTGTAAATCGAATTAAATGAAATAAACACTAAGTGTTGCGAGTAGCTTTTCATAAAATATCAGTGAAAGCTACATTAAAATCAGTTAAGCCGTTTCTGAAATTACCGTGCACGAACACAAAGCACAGTCAAATAGGCAAAACTTTTAAAAAAGATTTTTTTTTGGCCTCTACAACATAAGTACAACATGTACCAATTGCTTTTTGGAAAAAAATATTTCATGTACAGACACGGCTCGTTTACAATTTTATTAAATGTATAGATAACTCCATTCGATATGTGCCTTCTGTAAGAAATGGAACTCGGTCCACGAAGTTGTACCGTGATCCGATGGAAATGTTTCATCGAAACGAATCATGCGCCATCTGAGATAAGTAAGCGGAGGCAATCGGAACCGGAAAAGAACAAATTGAGTTAAGACTAAGTTTCTTTTAACGGCACTTGGCGCGCATAACTCCGGACGAACTAGCGCCTCGGATCGGTCCATTTCGTTAATTATTCGCCACTTTCCACGTAAGTAGATTTCCGGAAGCCCGCTTGAATTTTCGCTTTTTACGTCGACACTTCAGCGAGAGAAACGCCTCTTTCAGGATGGTTTTTTTAAGGAATTAACAGTCATTTGCATTGGTGATGGTCGTCGAATGTATTCGTATTTCTTCCGATTTAAAAAACACGTTTTAGTATTTCAAAGATCGAAGCGGTATCCGATGAAAGTATAAAAAAAAAACGACCAAGTGCCAGCCAAATACGAAGAATTTCATGTTACCGTATAATATTTCCTGTTACACATATATATTTTTAATTGTTAATGAGAAACAACACGAATAAAATTCGAACTAAAAAACTGGAAAAAATACGTTTCTTGTACGAGGAACCATTCTAATTTTTCGCCTTTTTTTATTTTTATTACTTGTTGTTATAGCAGTCATGGTAATAAATACTCTGTGAAAATTACAAGTGACTATCTATTACGGTTCAAAAGAAACAGGCTGACAGATGGACGGCCAAACAGCGGAGCCTTAATTTTGAGACATTTGACACTTTCTAGGTACGGAACCTTAAAAACAAACTACAAGCGTCCTTTATTTTTGATATTTGATTATCTTCATTTTTATAGCCAAACTTTATGCAACAACCGACAAGTCCGTAAAACAGCTTATTAAAAAGTTTCAAAGTAGTACACGAAGCGTTCCCTAAACTAACATAAAATGTTATACTGAAAATTTACTTTCACTGTATCGTTTGAAATTTAGTAGCCATAAAAATACTTGGCAAAGCAAACATTTCGGGCGGGGACGTGATCCCGTCTCGTAAAACACCCACGCGTAAGGTCAAGACCGCGATAAAAACAAACGCGTTGTAGGGCTCTAGGCTTATCCTGTTGAATACTATAACCGCCTGTAATTTCAATTCTCATATCGCAATAAAATAAATCATAAGACATTTATGAAATTCGAGACGGACTAGCGCAATAACGTGGCCATAGAATTTGCTAATGCCATATTTAGTTTAATTTAGAACAAAATTTAAAGTTATTAAAGTTCATATCTTCATATGTTGACCATGTACTGTTTCAGTATTAATCATGAATCAAAAAAAACCTTGAACCACTTCATTCTTCGTATTACAGAAACAACTACAAAGTTTTTTGTGTAATACGACAATACGTGACTGCTATGCGACAGTTTTATACGAGTAGCGGATCCGTATCGATCTTTCAACTGTAACATAAAACTTGGGTCATTGTAAGATTTTATCTTTATTCTTGAAATATACTATACCATGTGAGGTATGTCAAAGAATAAATATTTGCTTAATAAATTGGGTTCCCATTCATGATTACAGGAAATATTATTCGAAAAATTTGTGTTTTTAAAATCATGACTATTTGCGTAGTTGGTTTTCTATGCTTATGATAACAAAAAAAAATATTTCTGTTTGTCTGAATTAAACTTCGTTGTGATTGCGTAAATTAATTTACTGCTAAATGTGACTCTTTTATATGATATGCGAATTTCGTCTTAGATTTCAAGCCTCATTTTCTGTTGTAGTTTCGCGTCATACATTAAGCTAATCAACCAAGTACAATTTATAAATATTTTGTATAGTGCGAAAGTCTGTATTAATGTCCATATTAGTCTGTATTAATCCTGAAACACATATCTTTTCAAATAGACGTTAAAACAGACTTTCGCACTATACAAAATATCAGGATTATATATATATAATCCTGAAGCTCAGATGATGTAGAAACTGAAGTATCCCAGTCGACTCCACAGTGCCCGGCCACTCAACTAACGAATCACTCGTAATAGAATCACAAAGAACAAACTTAGGGTGACCGGGAAGTTGCGTTCCGTTTTATCCTTGCCTCGTTCGGCGTTTTCTCTCTAAAAACATCGCGCATACACCCCACACCAGAGGGCGAAAGGAACGCGTGCGCAGCGGAAAAGTTTGATTATGGCCGTCGGGGTTGCCGGTTCGACGTCGTATATAGGTGATACGGCCGCGGATATTTCTCTTTTATAACCCTCGCTTTTAACACTAATAAAAGGAGTTCACTTTTTGTAAGGAGTTCGGGTCGGTCGACGTGGGAGGACGCCATCAAGTTTGAGCGTCTCCGTGAAAGGTTTTATATCATGAGCTATTACGCTGTTTATCGAATTCGATATGGGTGGTGAAGGCGACGGATGGCTTGGGCTGCATGAGCTTTTGAAATTGTCCCCTTTAAAGAAGTATTTGTCTCGTCTTTCACTAACACGAAGGTAATAAAACTTGACTCGGTATGCGCTTGTGAGCGTTGTGTGTTGTGCAGTTTTGGTTTTCGGTATTTCATTGTATTAAATTATTTGAAATAAAATACTCCTAAACACATAAAGTAAGACAAAACATGTTATAATGATATAAAGAACACCGAGTAGAAGAATATTAATAGGTTTTAGTATTAAAAAAATAAAATAACTAAGATTTGTACAGGGAGGATTTATTTTTATGTAACTCTATGAAAATGTAAAATTAATTGATTATTTTCGATGGATTCGTAACAGGTACGCCTATCAAACTTAAGCACAGTATCTCTTATCCGACTGGGTGTCCTAATTCGTGGTACATCATTGTTACGTGTGTAGGCGAACTAGTAAATAAACGGACCTTATGTATGGTAAGTTTAATTGAATATATAGTAATGGCTGCAACTTGTTAATTTTGAAATGAAACTGATCGCTAAAATATTTTCATGAGAAAAATAATGTTATTTTTTCATTTTTAGGGTTCTGTACTTCAAAAGGAAAAATTAAAAATTCACAAGATACATTGTTGTTCGTCTGTTTGTCTGTCTGCCTGTCAAGATCCTTCAGCCCAGAACGCGTGGAGGTAGTTGAATTAAGACCAAGGACTTAGGTCTGAGTCCGCTGAGGCTATACAAAATTAAGGTTTTAAATCAACGTAATCAAAAAATAGGCTCAAAGTACGCCCATTAATGTCTTAAACCTTGACACTCGCAAATAAATCAAAGCTTACAGAGTAAACTTCCGATTAACCTAGACTTATAAAATTCGGCAAGAAACAAGATTTTACGGCAGAAGCAAAGGATAATTTGGAAAATGGTAATTTTTAGTTATATCAGATAAACAAAGTCTGTAAAACTTCCCACTATGATATTTATCGATGTGTACTTGAGCTCTTGGAGTTCGTAAATATATTGTCTCAAAGAATTATCTTTAAGCTTCATGAGTTCAAAAAATCGACAAAACAGTTGGCCTTACTGGCCCATTCCTGAAACTTTTTGCTATTTTCAAGCTTGAAAATCTTCAAAAACACATCAGTAAATAATTGAGCTTCAGCTTATAAGCTTCTCCAAGTGAGGCTAAGAGCTTTTCAAGCCCTCTGAACTGAAAACTTTAATTTTTGAACATTTTTAGCTCTATGAGTTCAAACATCTACATTTATTTAAATAAAACGCTGTTTTATCAATTTTTAAACAAAGATATTTGTCGAATGCGCAGTTAGATTTTGATTAGCTTTGCGCCATTCAATGCAGTTTTTAAGCGAAGAAAGTTGACCAATAGCAAACATTAATTCACCAAGAATCTTAGAAGTTATTTTGAACAAAAATCTTTTTATATAAAATTTTCATTACTGACATCTCTTGAATAAACGAACCAAGTTTGACGCAGTTTGCGACGATCTACATTATCTTCTAAGCAGAATAGCTAGTTAGCTTTTGAAACTTATCAGTAGAGTAATTTAAGAAATATTCTAAAAACGTACGTACGCACGCACACACGCACACACACGCAAACACACACATACACACACATACACATAGACATCACGCGGTAATCAATTGATCGAAATGGTTCCCTTGTACACTAAAACGCTAAGATCTGATGAGAACCCTATTTCCGAATCGGACTGAAAACATCGTATCTATTTATAATATAAGCCTTTTTATCCTGAACTCGAATACTGTCAAAATTTCTTATAACTGTCTCCATTGCTTTCTATTTCCTATAACTCGGTTTCCAATTTGGACCTTCAGTTTGAGTTCATCAACACATCACATATGTTCTCTTCCTCTACTACTTTTGCTATCTATAGGATACCAAGGTGTTCAAATTTTACTCCACTTTTTCAGTCTACCTCGCAATATATGATCATCTCTGCTTTCATTGATATACTTACACATACTTAGAGAGTATATCTGTTGTCTATGTTTTAGCTCTTATAAATTCATTACTTTATTGTTCTTGACGCCTGATTCTTAATGTACCCCTCTCTCTATGACTCTTTGACAGTTTTCTAACATAGCTTTATGACGTGTTGAAAGTCACCAACTTTCACTTCCATAGGTGATGCAAGTGTTAAAAATTTAGTTTTGATTCCATTCCTGAGGTTGGCGAGTTTCATGACTTCTTTTAATGACCAGTATTTCTTTCAAATACTGGCTATTCGTCTTATGATTTCCTTAGTTGTCGTATCTTTGTGGGAAATGATCATTCTAAATATATATATTCTTAAACATATTCAGAATCTTGGGATACAATCTTCCTAATTTATGAAAATTTTTAAGTTTTCATAACGGTAAGTTGAATAACGCTATAGTTTTTAATATTTCAACTACGATATCTTTCGAACACGTAATTCGATTTTGATCTGTTTTATAGCATTCAAAGCAATTTTTAAGGAAAAAAGAACCAAGTGCCATATATCAATCCTCCAAGAACTTCACATATTATTTTGAAAACAATACTTTTATAAAATTTTTCGAGAACCATACCTTTGTAACGAACCAACCGATTTTGATGCCATTTCTGATAATTAACGCTGTTTTACAAAAAGAAGAAATGGTCAGATTTAAGAATTTATCTATACACGAGATTAAGAATTTTCACAAAGGTATTTTTTAAGAAACCTTTCTCCGACAATATCTCTTTAATAAATCAACTAATTTTGATGCGATTAGCAATACACAAAGTTGCTTTTTAAGAAGAAAAATTCAATAAAATGCGAAGGTCATCTGTAGAGGAGTTTACAAAATATTGTAAAAGTACACCTTTAAAAAATTTTTCTTCAACGATACCTTTTTAATGAATACACCGATTTTATGCAGTTTACGGCAATCAGTGCAGATGTTTGGGAAAAAGAGCTGATATAAACACATGCACACACACACACACAGACTCGAAAATGGTCGAAATAAATTCTTAGGATCCTAAAACGTCCAGGCCTGATGAAAATTCGATTTTCGGAAATCGGGATGGAAAACAGTAATTAAATTATCTCCCTATAAGCCTTCTCAGTTACATTGTCAAACAGTATGCGTAACATTATCGAAAGAGTTGTGAATGAGACTGAAAACAAGATCTGGAATATACAAGCAGGATATGGAAAAGGGATGGGGTGTACCGACTAAATTTTATCTCTGCGAAACGTTATGGAAAAATTTTTGACCAACGGTCAAAAAGTGTTCTGTAGTTTCATAGATCTGGAAATAATTTAAGATAGAGCAAAAAAAATTATTTATGGAGAATCTTATCCATGCGTGGTGTGAGTAACGCATTGATACAGACATTTTAATCTCTATACTGGGGCTCCAGTGCTTGACGTCAGAATAAATGGGGCATACCCTAACAGATTTGACATCCGCAGGGGTGTCAAACAAGAATGTGTAGCTTCATTGTGGCTATTCAATCTATTCATTGATAGCTGTCTATATGATTTGAAAACGCTATGAGTGCGGACTAAGGATAGATGAGCTGTCTGTCAAATGCCTACTGTACGCCGACAACAATAATCCTTGCGCTGTCGGCGGACGGCGTGCGAGTTGCAGGCGATAGTAACTAGAATTAATGATCCTGTTAAGAAGAGATATGAAAGTAAACATCAGCAAGACTAAGATTATGGTGTTTGAAAAAAGCGAAAGTACGATGAAATGCGATATATATAGAAGGTGACAGAATCGAAAAAGTGAAAGAATTTATATGCTTGGGTAGTCTGTTTACAAATGATGGTAAACATGATAAAGATATCGAAAGGAGATTGAATGCGGGAAATAAAGTAAATGGGACCTTGCTTAATATTATATATAGTAAATGTGTCTTACGTAAAGCGCGACAAGAGCGGTGTGGTTTGAAGGAAGATGTCGTGACTAGAGTAGGAAGAGGTATGTTGCGGTGGTTTGGCCGTCTGGTAAAGATGAATGAAAATAAACTGATAAAATAAATCTACAGAGCGAATGTGTGTGATGAAAAAATCAATAAGAGAGCTGGCAGGCCATATTAGTGGCCTATTAAAAAGGACCAAAGCTTAAGTACCTGAAGCCGTCGAGCTTGCATGAAAAGATTGATGTATGACAGTGAAGCAAGAGAGATATACAAAGATCGTACCATGTGGAAACCGATAGTTTCTGGAAAATATGTGTGAGTTTGTATTATTATTGTTATGTAGTTTTGGATGTACTTGCTCTTGTTGATAGTCTTGTGAAATAATGACAATAAATTATCCATCATTTGGCGAAAAAGCAAATAAAACAATGATCTTTCACATGGCCGTTCATCCATTAAAACACAATTCCTCTTAATCGGTATTTTTAATTTTCGCAGTTTACTGCGATGTTTATTTATTCACGTTGGAATAGATATCTTAATCTGCATCGATACTTGTGCCAACGTCTCTTTGTTTTAATTTTGTATTGGTAAGCCGAAAAAAGAATTGAAAGACATAAGCATTTTAAATCAACTCAAACACGATCAAACAATACGAAGACACGTTCACTGTGGCCTTCAGTCGTACAATGTACCACTCGGCTTTGTGCAAACGAAGCAGCCTCATTGCGTCTCCTATCGCAATCCCTCACGGCGGGGTCTTCACGTAAACATCGTCGTCCATCGCCTCAGATACCTTTAAGTATTCCGCATCTTCTTCTTGTTGTGTACATCGAACTAATGCCGGACGTGAATGGAAATTATTTCCTTTGGATCTGAAGGTGGGAGTGAACTGAGAATTAAAGAGATCTACGAAGAAAATTGGCAACCCTAAAATGAATCATAAGTCCGTGTACATCCAGACACCGAAAAAAGCTAAGACAAATGATACATAAATGTAAATTGAATTACGGAAAGTGAAACCAATTAACAAGGAAACTTGGTTATTTCGTTAAAATTACTTTATCCATGACTTGAAAAGTCGTTTATTTCGTATTGATTTACGATTATGTATATGCATATACATATTTAAAAACATGGTATTCACTGACAAAATGAAATTGTTTAAACATATTTTCGCATAATATTATCTTAATTTTATATCATTTTTTTTTTAATGTGTCAATTTGTGCGAATGATTTCGTGAAAAGGGACGGAAGTGAGTAATAGGAAGACGAGAAGCCCGCGCTATTTCATTGGACCAATGAGCTTGTCCGGTGTTAAAGTTGGCCGTCAGATGGTATCAACCCATTTTCTGAGAGGTTAGTACTGTCAACCTGTGTTGTCAACGGCACGATTTAAATCGTTTTTATTACGACCTTTTTGGTTCTTGTACGATCGAGTATTCGAAATTTCACGCAAAATGTATGACTTTTGCAAATCTTATAAGCTTAATAACAATTTAATAATATCAAATTAAACTGATTTTGTCAATTTAAAAAAATATACCAACCAATTTTTTTTTAAGTTTTAGAAGAGTTGTTTTAATTAAAGTTTAGAAAATTAGTCACTGTTTTTATTCAATTTTTAAGAAAAATTTATAATTTGAATATATTTTAATGCCAAATGTTAATTGTTTAAAGTTGTAATTAGAAAATATAACAGATTTTCTGCATTTTAAGCTGTGCTTTTAACCGGAGGTGGTTCCGTCCTTTAAAAGAAAACTAACTCTTTTTTCCCATGACTTTAAATGATGATCTCAACGTAAACTTCAGTTCACCCGAAGGTGAGCCGCTCACAGCTTTTTAAATGATAAACTCAAGCTCAAAATGAACACAGATCGAAATTTTCGAACAAGTAAAATTGATAGGATTATTGGATGTAATTATTAAACTGAAATCACAAGAATACGTCTCATATTTTAATTATCACAAGTCTATTGCCCCCGCTTTTCCCCAAATTAAACAAAAAAATAACCGTCTTCAATAAAAATTGCACCATTTTTTGTTACGAAAAGTCGTTTCAAATGATACCTGGATGATTTTTTTTAAGATATAATGTTAATGTGGTTCATCACCAAGGTCAGACGTTACACATTATATATGCCACTGCAAGACATGCTCGTTTTCTTTTTTCGATAAATTATACAAACACTTCTAGCAATCGCAATCAGCTGTGTAGCAGTGACCTTAATGTAAGTATCTAATTCGTAGAGTACCGCGTCCGCGGCGTGACTTACAGGAAGAAATCACCGAAGCCCGTGTCGGCATCTATCTATAATATTTCCTTGGTTATGGCTTAAATTAATCGCGTAATTAGAAAAACAGCATACGCTCTAATGTCTAACGGGTGTGATGGCATGGTATGGCAATCGGCAAAATGTGATGTCACGTATTCACAGCGGTGTGAATTTACGTGAAAGATATGAGAAAAAATAATTAACATGCCTTTTAATTTACAAAAATAACTAAAACGCAATTCAATTGCCTTTCTGTGTATAAAAGACTCGAATCGACTTCGATACTTGGCAGTTCTTTAGATTCAAGGAAGGTTATGCAATTTGCGCATCGCTAAATAAGCAGTAGAGTCAGAAAGTGGACTTTACTTAAAATGTTCATAAAAACTACATAAAATATCTATAAAACACAAAATATTTTTAATTGAAACCGTTGAAAATTTATAGTAGTTTCTTAAAAATCTCCTTGGTCCAATGAATCCCTTTTTTCGTGATGCCTTAAAATTTCTTGTTGTTACCGTGCTAGATGATGATGTTTAATATGACAATAAGAATCACGTCTGTTGTGAATGAAGTTTGTAGTGGTTTATTTTGATCTCATGCTAAATTAAATCCGAAATATAATTATTTTATATCAATGTTTATGTGAATCTTCCTTGTCTGTTTACGGAATAATTAAAATGAAATTAACCTTAGAATATAAAATAGGGCCAAATTTTAAGCACCCGAAACCGACGAGCTTGCATGAAAAAACTGATGGATGTCAGTGAGGCAAGAGAGATATGAAAATACCGAACCATGTGAAAATCTAGTCTCTGCCAACCCTTATGGGAAATAAGTATGAGTTTATATTATTATAAAACTTTCCGATCTTTCAAAAAAAAACAAGATGTTAACAACGAAATAGATTACTTAGATGAAAAGAAAAACCAAATAATCGACTTTTACATACTCATCTATATTTGATAATATGAATTTTTTAAGTATTTTTACTACACAACAGTTATGTAATTTGTTAAGAAATTGAATAAAATCTACTTGAATTTGAAGTAAAAGACTCGCATCTCGCTCTATCAACGTACATTAAGTTTCTTCATAGATAATCACTTCAATTTTACGTCAAATCATGTGCAGATATCGCCATTTCTAAAAACCGCAGCCAATGAAATTAAACCATGATTGTGACGACTGAACAAATTTGTCAATAAAGTTAAGTTATATTCTGTCGTTCGATAAGACAATCACCACATAAATAAAAAAAGCGCTGGGATTCATCACCTATATGTACAAATCTAGTATCCTACAGAAGCTGCCACATGTATGTAAAAACAAGAGTCGTAACAAGCAATTGAGTAACTTAAGAAATTAAATCAGTAGAAGGATAAAGCTGCGCTAAAAGGTAACCCAGTGCTTAGTAGTTTTGTTTAAATTCTGATCATGATTGAATTGACCGATGAATTCTTAACTTAAGTTATAAGCAACTCGTTGCGTGTCTCAGAGAGCACATAAGCCGCCGGCGCCGCTGTTACAACGGCATCGGGGGCGACACTCGTCAGCTGCTCCCGACTCGCACTACGTAGAGCAGCAAGAGGGCTTTCTATCTGAATCTCTTAATAGGTATAAAAAGATTGTGGGAAGTCATACCCGGGAAAAGTGGAGTGATGAAAATGACCGTTTAACGTTTTTAATTCATTTCGAAACTCCTCGGGCAGGCGCCTGTAACTCACTTCGCCGGCCATTTTAGCGGGCGGCGCCCGAAAGAAAGGCGGCCGGCGGTGCGGAAGAATGGTTCCGCACTGGCCGGGGATATATCGGATTATTTGATCGCCGCCGCGGGGGCGCGCCGTGATTGGCCGGCGGGACGGCGTCGGGTCACTATCGTTTTGCTTTAACCATGATATGGGGGCAGTTAATGCGCCGATAAATCGTGTTATCCGGTTCAAAATAGCATTGTGATGTGGCTGAAATAGAAGTATTCGTAGTTAAGCGATGATGATGTGGTCGCTGTGGACGCAATAAAAGAGATTTTGCACAAGATAAAATTGAAAAAATAATATTTCGACATTATTAGGTAGGTATACCAAAAAGTTGCAGAATTGATCCCAAGTGAAAATTCGGAATCAACTTAATTATGGCTGAATAGAACAAAATTTAATTTTACACACAGACAGGCTATTTTTACAGTATTTTTCTTTTTCATCTTAAATGTTATCCCCTGCCAACAAAATGTCAGCCAAAACCCATACGGATTTGAGACTCTTAAAATCCGAAAAAAACTAAAATGTTATTTTCATCCCGAAAATCCGACATCAATTAAGGAATCGAGACCGGAATCGGACGAAACGCTGCAGCGATCGCTCCACAAACGCTGCAGCGATCGCTCCACAAGCGCGCAAGCGAAGCCGCGCCCTTTAATTAATACATATTTCGCTCTATCATCTCGCCGGCCGCGAAACGCAAATACGGACGTCCACCGCGCTCCTTGTTATAAAATTTCTAGGGGCGTTTCTCTCGGCTTCGCCCGTAGAATAAAACAAATATTGCTTTTACGCGACGATTGTAAATCAAAATTAACGGCCTTAATATGGCGCGCGGCCGCCGCCCTGAGCTCCCGCCGTGAAATATGCCCGCCCGGGCGCGGCCGCGGCTAAAAATTACATTAATGCCGCATTCCGGCCGATCAAAATGAAATTTGCAGCTTCCGGATAGCAGACGTATCGGGTAATTCTTCGACCTTGCAAACGGATGACGTTTGTTTTTAACCCCCGGCGCGAATAGAGATTGCTGTTATAAGCTGTGTGTCAGTCTGTAACATCGTAGCTTCAGAACGGATGGACCGAATTCAATTTACAATTTTTTGTATGAAAGACGACTTGACACGAGACGATAGCGCTTGGATCAAAATATCATCTACTGCTTAGGTTGAACTTAAAGGGCTAATGCATATTATTTTTTTTAATCTTTAGAAGTATTGCTTGCGTCCGGGTTTTCTTCAACTTCTAATATTTTGTGTGTGCGATAACAAATTTAATTTTAATGATTTTCACGTGAATCAAAAAAAAAATTTAAAAAACGGGCTTAAGTTTTCTAACAAGAGTTCACAACGTGTGCGTCTTGACATAATTATGTTTGGGATTAACTTACACATATTGATTTTTTGGAATCTTTATAACCCGGTCTTATGTTTCATAACCTATTTGATAACACTAAATAGTACTTTTTACTTGTGACCACCACTTCTTTTTTTTTAAATTGGAATCCCGCAAATTTTTATAATACAGTGATTTTCTCATCCATCACCAACCATAAACAATTGTAATACTTTACGTTTTGAATATATCATCAATTGAAAATGATGAACTTAAAATCGTGCCTATAAACTCACAAGATCATATTGTATACAATTATTATTGAAAAATAAAATAGTATACATAATTTTTATATTACAAAAGTATGACGTCACGTATGATTATTTTTCACAATATAAGGCGGTACTGTTATTTATCTGTGATATAATAAATTTCCAAAGCAATGAAAGCCAACATAGAAAAGTAAAGAAGCCAACAAAGGTTCACTACAAATATATTTTACCGCCAACTTTTTACGGTGCGCGTCGAAACTGTGGAAAGAACTTCCATCAGCGGTGTTTCCGAACAAATACGACATTGGGACCTTCAGCTTTCAACTTTTCCAATGTTGCAGACGTTCATGGACGACGGTGATTACTTATTGGAGAACTTAACATTGTCATTTGCTCCGTCAACCATATAAGAGGAAAAACATGCAAATGTAAATTTGTACGCACAATATTCAGAGATTTATATTGTTATTTTGAGATCATATGTTCACAGATTTTTTTATAATAGTAAAATATTTAAAAAAAAACTATTTTCGGTATCTTTTGCGAAATGATAAACTTAATAGTTTCAGGCTTAAGGGGACAATGGTAAATTTTCATTTGTATTTTTAAATAATAGAATAATTTTAAAATTGTGAAATAAAAATCATATACGTTTGAGGTCCTCACAAGCTTTCTTCAAAAGACCCTCAAAAGACCCTCACAAAATGCACTTGTCTATGTTACACGGCCCTGTTAGGGTCACATTCACGATTTAATCGACACAGAAGAATCGGAGCGGTGACTGTCGGATAGACAGACTGACGAGTATCTTATAACGGTCCAGTTTTGTTTTTTATTCGGACGTATGGAATCCTAATCAGAACTGTTTTGGCGACAAAATCTTTAATCTTAAAATTAAAATTAAATCTTAAGATAAAATCTTAATATCTTACTTTCGTTTTACACTATACTGTGATGCCATTATAAGAATGACAATGTTTGAAATATTGTGTGTGAAAAATATTGTATTTAGTTATCCAAATGAATTAAATCGAAGTCTTTGATCATCCAGTCTACATCCGTTAAATAGTTTTTTTTTTGTTTTCGTATTCGATTACTAAAACGTAATTAGAGTTACAAAAAGTATTGTTTGTCCGTCGTATGAATAAATTTCACTCGCTAATTGCTGGAGCCTTCAACACACCACTTACAACATAAAGCAGTGTATACATAAAAATTCTGGGATTAATTTGTATTGCATTTTCTTAAAAATATATATTTCGAAAGAGTCGAAATAGGGGTTTTGAAAATTGCAGACAGAATATCATTTTAAATAATGTAACGAATCAGTAAAAGCACTTAAACGAGAATCGATAACGGTACTGTCTATTGGGGTCGCGATCGGGATTAGGAACAAAATCGAAACTTGTACTAGGAAATGTATGTATATACTAGATACACTTTAGAAGATTGCACGTATGCATAACATGTAAAACACATTTTATACTCGTATTAATTGTTGACAATGGTATGCGAACATTCCACATATTGCAGGTTAACTTATTTTAATCTTCGTCAGGTAATCTTATTAATATTGTAAATGTAAAAGTTTGTATGTTTGGATGTTCGTTACTCAATCACGCTTTAACGGCTGAACAGAATTAGCTGAAAATTTAGAGTAATACAAATTATACATCGGGATAACATAAAGGTTATGATTTATGAAGATATCAACTTTTGCTCGCGGTTTCGCTCGCGTGATCGAATTCGGATATAACGGTTGGTTATCAGTAACAAAAATGCTCAAGGGGGTTCATATTCAACACCGTTTCGGAATCAGTCGCGAGCAGGGGCATTACGTGTGTTTTCGGTAAAAGAATATGGGTTCTTCTGGTATGGGATCGAGGACCGGATCGAAATCGACATCGTGGTTGATCACGTTATCGATCTATATAAATATGAAAGAATTCGTTGTATACCCGCGCGAGCGGAGCCGCGGGTGAATTATGTATCTTTTGAACAGAATCGGAATCTAGGTCGGGACCAAAATCGGAATCAAAAATGGAGCCAGGATTAAAATCGAAAAAAGGATCAACATCAAGCTCATGGTTGACAGCGTGATCGGACGATATAAAACTTGACAGAACTCATTCGTAGTCCATGCGGGCGGAGCCGCGAGCAAAAGCTAGTTTTAAATATATTTTTTTCTGGAAACCTTGTTTTAGCAGTATCTGTCATGTTATTGGAATGCAAATGATTTCACATCGCCAAAGTTACTAAACACCTGTACCTTATTGACTGTTTTGTCTTTGACAACCGTCTGATGCGCTAGCTTAGAAAAGATGCGTTTAGCCTAAGTCAAATATTTAAAATGACAAGTGTTCATGGTACAAATTGGGGAAACTTAAAAATTGCTATCGGTAATTTAAAAATTTTAACAAACGTCATATTTTTCATAGCAAACACAGATATATTAAAAATACATTAGGGCATCAAACAACTTAACTGCAACGAAAATATAAAAAATAATAACGTTAGTTATAAGAAAACAGGTAAAATTCTCGAGGTTTACGCGCTTGGCTGTCGGCCAAGTCTTCCATATTCCGGATCAGGGTCGGAAAGGTAACAGGAATTCATTTTGCAAACCCTCCAGTGGCGGCGATTGCCAAATGCATTTATTGACATCGACTTCGTTACGATCATCGATGTCAAGAAACGGGAAAATCTTCGCAATGTTATAATAGCCGATGTACTGATACGATAAGCATACAATGCACTATATAAATGGAACTAATAAATGAAATAAATAAATCGATACGCCAATTTCGAAGTACACCCCTTCACTTAACTACACTTATAGATGTGTTAAGGGGAGCATGAGAATCCATATCATATACTACGGTTGTTTATCAAAGGGCTGAGGTTGGTTAAAAATTGTTAAATATGGTTCACGTAGTATGGGTATGTTTCCTTACGTCCAATTCTGATCCCGTTTTCAATTCTAAGTTGCGATTTTACAGAGTTCGTCAGTTCGTTTGATCTGGTCTTGTTCTCTATTCTAATTCTGCGTTCCCCTTTTCTAATCGCGCTGTTGCTTTTGATTCCGATATCGATTCCGTTTTCGGTACTGATTCCAATTTCTGCAAGCTATTGCACAGGAACTTATTAGTGAGAGGTATAAAATATCATGTGTTTAATCCAGAAAATATTATATCTGTGTACTTAATTTAATCTAAGTCTGTCTAGCTATTTGTGCGAACTGCGTTACAAACAACGAAACATTGTCACTATATTTTGTGACGATGTTTGGTGATATTCACCACATTCGATGCACGAAGTTGAGATACAAAATTGGAAAAAATATGCCATAGACAAAGAACAACTCACCTCAGATTTCCCTTTTGAAACGCACTGTGCCACATTGCTGGGCTCCAAGTTAATAGAGTCCCTCTGGAATAAAAAAAATAGACTTGTATGGCTTGAAGATATTACAGCATAGAACTAAGTTTACGATTTTGCGAACTGAAGATAACGAAAATCAGTTCTGATTCGTGTTACCTGAATTTATTGCTCGAGGAAAACAGTAAAATGTCGTGTTCAGGGAAATTTTTCCCTTATTTCATATTTTATCGTCACGTTTTCACAAAACAATGGAATTGACAACTGTCAAATTGGCGCGCTGTCGTAGCTGAATCCGAAGACAAATGTATTTAACTGTATTCCTTTATACCTAGAAGAAAAACTCAAAATAATTTTGAACGAAAATAAAGTCGTGTTGTTAAATATGCTGATATAGGTATTTACCACTTTCTTAAGAATTTCAAGACTCGGAAATTTGGTTGAAAGAAAATTGAAGACTATATTAGAAAGAACAAATTGACACCCAATATTTACATTACAAAAAAAAAAGGTTATAGAGTATGTCATGATGAATTTGTAAATAAGGGTTATGAGAAAGTCGTGAAAACACATGGAAATATCAACTTTACTATAATAAAATGGTCTCACTTATCAGATCTCTTTAATTTAAATATTCACATGTTAGTTATTTGATTTTAACATAAGAGTATTATAATTAATACAGAGAGAAATCTGGGATGCTTTTTGTTTTCGAATGGTATTAAAAAAATGACGTAATAGACGAAAGCAAGAAAAGAGCGAGTGATAAGACGAAATAATCGTAAAAGATTATTCTAGATTATCTAGAAAGAAGAAAACCATGTGCAATGACATTACTTACAATACTACATGCAAAAGGATCTAGCTATGTTGGCGCGCTTTACATTTGAATTTCAACGGCCAACTCTGGGGCCAACATTGTACGGTTTTTAATTTTATGAATTGTTACATGGTTACACAATAAATTAATTACATTCACTTACAAAAATCAAAGGTTTCAATGACGAATTTTATTTTAAATTTTACTGTTTCGCTGTTAATTCTCGGCATTTTTAAGGAATGCAATTTTACTCCGGATGCAATAAAAATACATAAATAAAAATATGTTGTTTCCTAAAATGCAATTTAAAAGTGCTCTCTGTACACAAACAATGCTACTACCATAAAGGTCACACTTGTGAAGTCGCGCTTGCAAATGCCTGGAATTAACCATGGATTAGTTAAACAGGAACACCTGACTTGTAAATCATCTAAATGAAATGTAACAATACATTTACTGTTTTATCGATTAGCGCACATCAAATGTGATTGTAATTTCTATTAAAAATTTACAATTTCATAGTTTTATGTCATTTTAATTCAAATAGTAGAAAAAGTCATTATTAATTCATTTAAGTGCGATATCAAACTGGTATACAGCTATTGAAAATCATATGACTAAAATTGAACTAAATTACCTCGCAATGTGAAGCGCTGATATTGTTCATGTTCAGTCTGTAGAGTCGGTCCCTGTAAAAAAAATCGTTACGTTATTAGATGTCACGATCCGATTTTTTTCGGGTAGTATTAAAAACGAATCTAGACATTATTACCGATACGACCGCTCATGAAATTTTCCACGCGACTAGAATTATTTTCTGGAATTACGGCCCGATATTATCGCGGAAAAAAAAATACATATTCCGACACAGTCGGTTAATAGAAAAAGAATGGTGTGTAATCCAATCGAATTAAAAGTGTCCCTTGCGTATCACGTTCCATGTATACGGCGGGGCGTCGTTATCGGGCGGGTTGCGTCCGTCCGTGTCTGACACGCGATTGACCCACTCGCGCCGGGCGGCGGGAGGGTAAGCACAAAAATTAAGCGTTATTGACACAGCCGCGGATGTGTCGCTGACGCGGGTAGTGACTCCTGAAGTCAGGCTTATTTCAGGAGTTACAGTCTACTACTTGTAAGTTACCATTCAAATAATCTCATTTTTTTTGTGTGTAAAACCTATTCGGGACTGATTGTATTCCTCTGTGCGTATGGTATCGTTATAGTAAACCATAAATAGAGACTAATGTCGATAATAGAAAACTTAGTATAGGGTCGTATTGGTATTCGTTGAGTGAGAAACCTTAAAAAAAAATTACTATAAAATATTGAATTGTATTCTACAAACGTCAACATGTTTCTAATTTACACCATACTTATTTTAGTTGTCTTTTGATAACTACAAAGACAATTCATTCGTTGCGATCATTGTGAAAATTCAAATGAATACTATATTAAAAGTAATAATAGATCGCTACTCACATAGCACCGACGTAGAGGGAGTCCCTTTTCGAGTCGACGAAAAAGGTCCTGTAGTACAGCGTGCCGCACGAAAACTCGCGGACGTGATCTGCGAAAGGGAAGACTAATAAGCGCCGTGGCAAAGGTAATTGACAGGTAAACGTAGAGTAGTGGCGGCGGGTAGGCCGGAGCGTTAGGCTTCCACCTCGGAGGTCAAAGTTCAAATTCGGAGATTACCGAGTATGAGCCCGGCCGAGTCAATTGACCGATCGGTTTTTAACTTGTGCCCGATCAAACCACACATCAGTGGCTGTTGACGGATAGGTGGCATTGGTGGTTAGCCGTGCCCGACCCGCTCTGAATCAGTGTCGAAAGATTAAGGTCCTATCTCGAATAGAAGCTGAATAAATAGGATTATAAAGTTACCTCGAATAAAAAGTAAATCAATAGAATTACAAATATAATTAGGAAATATTTAGTAGAATAACTTATCCAAGAAAAACCCGTCTTCAAAATTACTACTAAAATAGTAAGTTGTTTTTGGAGCCGATGCCAGCTAAAATAAGACAAACAAAAAATAAAAGAACGGCCTAGGTTAAACAAACATAAATACAAAACATGATTATTGATTCGAAAATATATTCGACTATGAAAACTGAGATGCGATTGCGTCTGGCGTATGTTTTGCTCACGCCAACTACGACAACTAATTATTTTAATCGATCTTTGAAAGCCTCTTCTTTGGCAAAGTTATTTTTCGTTTTATAACAAATGTTGCGTCGAATGTGTCGACGTATCGTT